>OMOT01088489.1:36163-48246 GCA_900312575.1 Acanthochaenus luetkenii | reverse complement strand
CAAAGAAAATTAATGTGGACAGTGAGAGGATAGAATTAGAGAGGCAAGGGGGAAGAGAATGAGTGTGTGTGTGTGTGTGTGTGTGTGTGTGTGTGTGTGTGTGTGTGTGTGTGTGTGTGTGTGTGTGAGGAGGAGAAAGAGAGAAAGACAGACACCAACAGCGAGTCGGGAGGAGAAGGAATGATAGAGAGAGTGAGTGAGACATGGTAAGAGTTTCAGAGAGTGAGAGAGAATCAACCACACACGTGCACACAGATAATTATGCGGGTTAAGCGATGGCTTGACCCGCCTCTAACTGCCCCCGGTCACAGGGAGGTCAGGTAGCCCTCATCCATCAGCACAGGATAGGCTCCTAAATGGCCGGGTTCCTCCCCTTACAGCCACTACAGAGTGATGACGGCCTTGTCTCAGATAAAGGCCGATCCGTTGGCCTGATTGGTGGCTAGCAGGGCAATTTCAATACCCGTCTTTGGCCTGATAGATGAGGCCCCCGTTTGATAAAGGGCCAATTTGCCAAGGGGCCAATAGGGATGAAATTGCAGCAGTCGCCTTTATTTTGTCTTCCACTCAATCCACAGCAAAACAAGGCTGGGGGCGAAGAACCACATAATGCAAAGCAGACACCGTAAAAGGAGGGTTAGATTGCAATATTGCATTTCTTAACCGTGCTAGATACTGATCCTGTCTATGGTCATAAGCAGACATGTTGTTTCTTTACACAGCAGCAGTCAGATTGCAGTGTATGAATGCCAAGGAAGTAAATTAAGATGGTCTCTGGTCTTTGGGTGACGACCGGGCAGCTTGACCACAGAGAATTGTAACTATCCCAATCGATAGGCCCAATTCAACATCAGTAGTTCAAACGAGACCCAAGCCACTAGAACTTAAGATGCATGTTGTCTACCTTCCCTGTAGACTACACCTCTTTCTGGACGACTGGGTCTAAAGTCTCAAACTCAGGCTGACAAATAAACACATAGCTTTTATTCTCAGCAATGATAAGAGGGCCCATTAAAGCTGTTCCCTGGAGGGTGGCCCGTATCTCAGTCCCCACCATCACTGTGGAACAAGGCCCTGAATCCCAATTTGCTCCAGGAACACGGCACAGAAAGCACCTGCATTCTGACCTCTCTATTTGAAGAGTTTTGTTCCAAAATTAGATATCCACCATTACTTCTTCTTTTTTTTAAATGACACCCACAAAAGAGTTTTTCAGGTCAGAGCCGGTGCAATTCCCCAGATGAGCAGGAAGGATCTTGGGCAGGGAGAGTGATGTTCTTATTTCACTCATCTCACTGGTGGTTGCAGTAGGCTGCTTCCCTGCGTGGTTTTGTTGCCGCAACCTTCCCTGGATCGATTTTTACCTCGTCCATGTGTCAGGATTTACAACTCACACTTTCGGCTCAATATATGGGTCACACTGCCATCTAGTGATGGGCTTTGGCAACACACGCCATGCGGTCCAGCGAGAATCCCAGGCCGGGCCAATAATATCCCAGAGAAAAGCCCACGTGAGATGCCCGGCAGCGCATGCGCGGTTGTGCGTTTGAGCTGGCGGTTCGGAGCTAACGTTACCCTCGTTCCTTGTAACTTGAGTTGTTGCTGAGATTTGGTGTTAGCCAACAGCGAGGCCCAGACGGGAACGTGGACGACGCGCTCTGCCTTCTTCACTCCCCTCCTCCATCGAACTGTGGCTATAGTTCGTTGGCGTTAATTAATCTAAATTACATAGAGCTGAACATGACCGAACAATCCTCGCTGTTACTACGTAAACAGCTATCAGGTAAGTTAGCTAGGTGCCGCTTGTGTTTAAAGGCTTTGTTAAAACCCGCTCTGGCTGCTAGCTACAGCTAACGTTAAGTGTTGCGGCATTCATTTCAGGTAAGTTAGCTAACGTTAGCTAGTAACTTGTGTTGCTTGCTAATCACTGCTGGTGGCAATTGAAAATCCCCATGTCACACACACACACATGCCATGTGCCCCCATCTGTTAGACATTTAACTACCAACTCAATGCTGTCACGTGGTTGTTGGCCATGTTGATTTCTGTTATGTTTAACGGTTTAAACCCAAATATAATGGTTGAGGTTTTATTTCAGAACTCAACAAGAACCCAGTGGAGGGCTTTTCTGCGGGTCTCATAGATGACGACGACATCTACCAGTGGGAAGTGGTCATCATTGGACCTCAAGACACACTGTTGTGAGTGAAACGTGTGACCGGTGGTTTGACCCTCACCGTTCGCTCACTTCTCTGCTCACTCATAACTACATCCTCTCCTTTTTAGTGAAGGAGGTTTCTTCAAAGCCAACTTGACCTTTCCCCACGACTACCCTTTGAGGCCTCCCAAGATGAAGTTCATCACAGAGCTCTGGCATCCCAATGGTGAGGGCTACGTCATTCCCAGCCCATTGTGTTTCTAATTAGTCTGAACCAAACACTTATGTTATCAAGGGCCTGAATCCAAGCATTACGGCATGGAAATGTCGCTTATATTAGTCTAACAAACCAGGTTGGATTTCAGGTCTTACCACAAATAGGCACGACACCAAAAGTTGCCAGAATTATTCTGGTAAAGTATTATATTTATAAAGTCGGCTAAAAATTGCTTTGTTAAAGTCACTTCAATTAATGTTTTCCATTGCAAAAGGTATATTATTTGGAAATAATTTTGGTCCAGATATTAATTGCTCAATATTTGAAACATGCTAGTAATAATCTATATGCAAATATTTTCTAAGCGAAGGTTTTGGCGTGAGAAATAACTGCTTTAGCTTTTTATTTATTTATTCAGACAGCTGGGGAATAGAGAGGGAGGCAGAGAAAGCTCTGGCAGGGTTGCTATCCTAGGTCCAGAAGCGGCAGACTTAACCACTCGACTGTCTCTGGTCATATTTTGAAATTTACTTGTTTGTTTTCTTGACCATGCTACTGTCGTAATGTGTGCAAAAAGCATTTCAGTCAATTTAAACCACCAGTTGCCGCAAGATGGCATGTTAGCTTGCAGCTAGCAGTACCTATTAATTTCTGTGGGAAATGCTAAGAACATCCATAAGATATTTACAGGGTGGTTTAAGAACCGTCTGCCATTATGTGCCAGTTTTGGCCTTTCCTGCTTTTCATTCAGAAGCCTAGTGCAAATGTGGCATAGCATGAGAACAAATTTACTGAGGGACACATTTTCTCCTGTAATATTTGATGTGGAAAAATGTAAAAATATTAAGGCATTCAGGGAGATGATGGGATTTATCAGGTATGTGTGAGGCTGATCTGCTACCATGGTACAAACAAATCAGTGATTTCTGTGCATTATATTTCCTTTGTTTTCCATCAGTGGCAAAAAATGGCGACGTGTGCATCTCTATCCTGCATGAGCCTGGAGAGGACAAGTATGGCTATGAGAAACCTGAGGAGCGCTGGCTTCCGATCCATACAGTGGAGACCATCATGATCAGTGTTATCTCCATGTTAGCAGATCCCAATGGAGACTCTCCCGCCAATGTGGACGCAGCTGTGAGTGCCACTACAGACTTACACTAGGAGACTTTCAAGCTGGGGCTAGTTCTGATAACGGACAAACAATATCTACCATTGCTGCATATGTGCCAGCCTGGATTTGAACCGGAGTCTCCTTTACGGTGTTGGAATCAGCTAGGGCTGTTCGATATGACGATATACTGTATATCGAGGGACGATAGAAAAATTTATTTTGGTAGATATTTTCCACTATCGTTTCTATCGCCATTGCCGCAAAAAGCAGCAAGACTGCTTTACGACCATATTTTACATCATTCCCAACCCCGCTTTATGTTCTCTACACATGGACTGGAATAACAAACACAAACAGAGGACCGTGACACAGAACAAATCTCTTGCATTTTTGCACTGACAGTTGACAGTTTTCAGTCCCGTTAATTATTCCACTGATTTACAACCAGAAAAACCTTTTATGTGATAGATCAGCTCTTGTCATGACTGTGGCTCTGTATGTAATCTGGCCCACTTAGCTCCGCTATATTTGACCAAACGCTATGAGAATAAAGTTATTTTGACTCATTAGACATGCAACACAATATAAAGAGCGGCTGACTAGGTCATTTCTCTTCTGATACACTGCTGTAGTGTGTTGGTCATGTTAAATAAAAAGTACATTAATGTAACTGCTTAGGTGTCAGTTCTTAATGTAAACATATATATTTTTAATAAAGCACTAGGTTAGAGGGTTCCTTGTTCAATTTACAACATTAGGGAGAGAATCTCTTTCATATCCATACAATTTCAAAAAAACAACGCGACTGCATCAGCTAATGTTAGCTTGTCCCTTTACATGAACAGCTGGTCGCAAGGAGGGGGGCCGGTCAACGTAAACATCGCTTTACCATCACCAGTATCGGTGAAACGTACAAACATGTACTGCAAAGTTGTTCTAGGTGCAAAAGAAAGGCGATTACTTCCTCAAACTGGATCCATATTCATCCAAAAATGTGCCGCCTCTGAGTAGTATATTCTTCGTCAGTGCCTCTTCCATTCCAAGAGCTTATATTTTGGAACTAACATTTTGATTATTGCCTATCAGACATTGCTTGGACCAAATACACTTGGGAGGGTTGTTTTGGCAGCGTTAGATCCCCGTTTATAAAAAAATTATGGATAATTACTATTTTCGCCAATAACTATCACTATCAAGACGGCGGACCCGCCCGCGGGCTTAAGGGATTAGACAGTTTTCAGTCGCACTAATTATTCCATTGATTTACAACCAGAAAAAAGTTTTATGCGATGATCATCAGCTTTTATCCGGAGCGTGGCTCTGTATGTAATCTGGACCGTTTAGCCTCCATCATTTTACAGTAACCGTCTGCTGATGATGAGGCTAAATTGGGAAAGGAATGTCCACTAGGGATGGGTGGATCGAAACTGGTATCGATACTCTCGTACTACTCAATTGGTATTGATGCCCTTTGAAAAGTATCAATTTCAAAGTTATTTTTAATACAAAATGCGTCATTGAAGCGTCAGTTTCACTACGAGGTGGGAAATTTCCCAGTTCCAAGAAGGCAGCCTTACAATCTCCCAAGAAGTGAGACAGCATCATGAAGGGGCTTTAGTTGCATGGACTTTACAGTTTACAATGTCCAGACTGTTTTTCAGCATATTCCACAAAAACATACTGATTTCTTGCTCTATTTTCAAAGGCAATTCAGAGCCTTTTTCAATTTCTGATTGTTGGTTTAATTTAACTTCTTTATTAATATGATTGTCTCTTTTGGTAATTTCTCTTCTGATACACTGCTGTAGTGTGTTGGTCATGTTAAATAAAAAGTACATTAATGTAACTGCTTTGGGGTCAGTTCTTAATGCAAACATTAATATTTTAATAATGCACCAGGTTAGAGGGTTCCTACAATTTACAGCATTAGTTCTCTGAAAATCTCTTTCATGTCCAAGTAAAATTGGTATTGTAACTGAAATATCCCAAACCGAATAGATATTGAATCAAATCAATTTGGGAAATCAGTGCGATACCCAGCCCTTGAGGTGTGTGGTTATTTTATATAGACAAATTCTTCATCATCCATCCATCTTCAACCGCTTATCTGAAGTCAGGTAGCAGCTCCAGCAGGAAACTTACTATATCGTGATATATATCGTTATCATGATATGAAATTACCCATATTGTGATAGAAGACTGTCCATATCACACAGCCCTAGAATCAGCATATAATAGTCAAACCTTTCATGGTCTTTCATCCACATGTATGTCATTAGTTGTGTGTGTAAATCAGAATGTGTGTCAAGGTTTAAAGGAAAGGCAATGTAGAAGTAACAAAGTGACGAAGCCACACATCTATTACTCAGCCATACTGGGAACACAAAAAGTGCTGCCAGGAAGTAGGGAATAAAATGCAGGAAGTATATGAGGTGGAGAAGTCTTCAACTTAGTGATTGGTTCAATTTACCGTCCACACACTGGACACCCAAAGGTTTTTACTGGTCACAACTATGTATTGTGTAATTGGTCACTTCTATCGGTGCACCAATAACGACCATAATGGACAAATTGCGTCTTCAGCAGGTTTAGTGCACCAGCTGGAACAAGGGGACTAATCCAACCACAGAAGGCTATGGCCTTGAGGCTATCTAAAACATTTTGCCTGACCAAATTGTGCACATGACACTGTATGAATAAACACTATTCCTTTTACATGCCAACATTGGGTGTGCTTTTATGAAGCTCATAATATATATGTACAAAAATCGTTAATTTGCCGCTTTTGTGCTTTGCCAAACCCTGCAGAAAGAGTGGAGGGACGATCCCACAGGAGAGTTCAAAAGAAAAGTTGCACGCTGCGTACGGAAGAGTCAGGAGATGGCTTTTGACTAGGGCCTCGCTACAGGCGTCAACCCTGAGTAAGTACCACTACCTGTCACGGTGTATAGCTGTTCTAACCAAGTGGAAGAAATGGGACGGAGCGTGCGTGATCACTGAGGTTTGTGAGGTTGAACTCCATTTTATGTGGCTGTTAAAAGGAAAGTTATCGCCTAGATGAGGAGGAACTACTGTGCTGCTGATCACATACAGATCATTTGGAATTTTAAAATGAACATTTAGATTCATGTCAGATTAGAAAATCTTTATAGCATTGTATTCACAAATAAGTGTCACTGTTAATGTCAATATTATACATGCCTTTATGCATATTACTGATTTGTATTGTCATAAAGATAACCAAATAGCAGTTTGAAATATTTTATTTTGTTTTTCAGGTTGAAACTAATCAACAGGGGATTGAGAGGGGTTGCACTTAAGTCAGCTAGGAAAACCACTTGGCAGAACTTTAGCAATGTCTACTAGCCACCCACAGAAGAATAAGACACAGTAAATCTGTTTATTAAGCCATGAATACTTTAGTTCCAGTGGCTGTGGTTATAAAAAAAAGAATATCTGGACATTGTTGAGCAGTCAAGTGTTTTCTCTGCTAGTATCAGTTTGCGAGCCATTGTTCATAATTCTGCATGCGGCTGAATGACGGCAGCATTCACGCTGCCTGAGGTTTTGTTTTAGTTTTTCAACATGAGCTTAAATAGGCCCGTAGTACATCTTCAGTTGTTGCAAAGATTGTCGCTTTTTAATTTGTATATATATACTTTTTTTTCAACACAATGTACTTAGCATGTTAAATGGACTGAATTCAGGTTGTTAGAGAACAGAGAAAATGATGACTGGCACAATTCATTCCTGCATAGATGCACATTATGTAACTTTTGCCACCAATGTGTTCACACCAATTTCAATATGTCTGTTGCATTTCTTAACCAACGAAACAACAGTGTAAAGGGGTTTATTTGTGCTGAATTTTTATCAATATTTGTTACTCCAAATCCACGTGACAGACGACACTTGTGACGCTTACTTTCACCAGTGGTAGAGCAGAACAGTCGTTGACTGTGGCTTAAAAGCTATGAAGGAAATGCGGTCGTTGCTCTGAAGGATGTAATTGGATAAGCCGTGCATGCGGTGTATTCCATTTACCAACGGCCCTCTAATGTGAGACATTTTATTTATAACAATTCAGCATAGAGGCTCCTGACACTGGTCAACTTTTTGTCGGCTGCTTTGAATAATTTGTGTAATTGTGTAAAAAAAGAAGTCGGCCAACCCCAAAATTAAATCAACCATTTGACTAAACATCAGTATTTCATTCATAGGAAGACATGAAAACATACAGCCTACTGTTATGTAATGAATCAGATTTCTGCCAGGGAAGTGTGGGGGAAAGATCCCTTTGATAATGCACCATTTTCTCACCCGAGTTTACTTTTTATTTATTTCGATTACAATTATTTGTATGCATGTCTCGTTTTTGAAGGACTTTTTTCCCTTTATTTTCAACCTGCCACACTGAGCCATCCACTCTACAGCCGTGTCATCGATTATGCAATTTCTGGGTTTGGTGCATTTGCGGTCATTAAAGAGATGGAGAGACCAACAGTGGTTTTCCCCTGTCCCTGCACCTCCAGTGTTCTGCAGAGAAAGTGCTCCTTCTCTTGAGGGGAAACCATCACACTGCTGCCTTAAATTTGTTTCACTGCAAGCAAAGGAAACTTATCTTCAGTGACGTCTGCGTCAGGAGGCTTCTCTTCTGTTTCGAGTCCAGAAAAGTTTTTGGACAAACCAAAAAGCTATGAATTGAAGCATGAAACACCAATAAATATTTTTTTTTTTAATGAAGATCAATGCTACAACGGTATTTTTTATCTGTGTAAATATTGTTATGAATTGTATCATAGAAGGCAAGTGATTTGTCCTCGTTTGTATTCCCTCTGAGAAACTCATTTTAACGTTGCACATGTACAGAGAGAAGTGCTTCCACCTTCCTTATGCGGGAGGTGGTGCGTGTTGCCGTAGTCCAGTAGCGTTTCAAAGCCCACCCACAGTTAAAGGGTTTCCTGGTCAAGTGATTTAGTGAGATATTTGAAATGGCACCTTTATGCTCTTAGTGATGATGTTTCTGGTTAAGTTACAGGTGTGCAACTTCATCCATTGAGGTCAAATGAATGTTAGATTGTGAAAACAAGCAATAAAGCTCAGTGTGGATATTCTTGACTGATATTGTGGAATTTCTCTACGCATTACTTTCACGAGTTGGCCTTCAATCCGATGTTGACTACGTTTTTAAAGACCTGACAAGTGTCTAAAATACTACTTTTCATGTTAAGACTAACTTCCTTCAGTGAATATTACATTAGCCATTTTGTGTGTCTGTGGCCAAGTGTACGGTGCAGTCAGGACAAAATACAGTGCCACATTCGTTTCCAATCTCCGTGATTTCTTTATTGAATTAAGCACCAGCTCAATATGATTAACCAGACAAGCAAAGACATATCCTTGGACTCACATTCAGTATAAAATCATCTTGGCCACATAAAAGTAGAACCCACCCAAACCCCAAAAAGGGAATAACAAAAGAAAATCCACCCGTCTTGTGTAGAATAGAAACTGGGGGTCCCGAGTCGTTCACTGTCCAGGAGCTGACAGACTCTTGTTCATGAACTGCTTCTTGACAAAGCACACCCACCACTGAAAGAAACAAACCACCCATGGCTAGATTTAGCAAAAAGCATCTTGGCACCAACGTCATTCTTTTATCACAAGTCAACAGGACAAAAATGATCTCCCAACCTAGATAACTGTACTCAAGATATTACTATATACTTGGTGAACAATCCGGAGATGGAGCATTTATACATAATGTGCATCAACTGCTCACACAGGGAATGAAGTATCCTTGAATAGTTGTAACCTGGGACCAGTTTGCCTCGTGAATAAGAATGATTTTTACATCGCATGAACTGACCAATGGGGAGCGGTGTCACTCACAAGCAACTGAGCAGGTTGAGCATGCAGGGATAAAAAGAAGCGTGATCGACTTTTACACGTTTCATGTGTTCACTGCAGGAAACAACGCATCTCTTGTGACAAGCATCCATCTTGCACACTGATCGTCTCGGCAAAAACGGTTCCTGCTATATCTTTCCCCCTCGCACTCTCACTGAACTCCCACAATCCTCGTATTGAAACAGAAAGATATGTCATCACCACTAACGTGCGATGGGGCTGTAAAGAATCTGTACTCGTTTTGTTTGAACATTTTTAGACAGACCTTCAGAGTTATAGGCAGCAACCCCTTTTTTGTTGCCGTTGGCCATTAACAGGGTTCCCACAATCACTTTTCCAATTACTTTTAAGGTCTTGTGTAGTAGGTAGATTCATTACCTCACAATGTGCATGTTTTGGGGTAACACAAGAAGACATTGGTCAAAATTAGACGTAAATTATCATGATCTTGTCAAATCAAGAAGTCCTGGTTTAATTAACACACATTTCCATCCCAGGGTTTTCCTCAGGATGGGAAGTGTTGATGCTAGAAAAGAGTGCTACATTTTCATATTTTTTTTAAATCCAAGTACTTTCAAGGCCCCTCATTTGTTTTCCCAACCACTTTTAAGGCCTTGTTTTATTTTTCTGAAATCCAGAAATGTGTAAGTACTTTCAAGGCCTGTGCGGAACCCTGTATTCTGCAGCGAAATAGTACTTGCTTGTCATCTCTGTACAAACACAGCTTTGGAGGCTGTATTTTGTAAACGTGGGACTGTCTCACCTTGCTGGGCTTGTCGGTCTGGGGGTCAAACACACGGTCACATAGCCTCAATCCGGTCTCCTGGCGGATCTGCTGGAGGTACGCCCTCATAGTCTCTGGAAAGGGAATACGGCGAGCGTCGTCATCACATCGTGACCACCAACATTACGAGACAAGTAGCACAGGTATTCACTTAACGACTGCCACACTGAAAGTTCAAAAGGGGAAAAGACCTGAGGCACAGCAGTAACCGTTGACCAACCACCGTTACTTCCTTATCTTTACAGAGAAAGGAGACACGGGGCATATAGCGAGGGAAGACACGGCAGAGACGGTTCTGACGGGCGTGTGTTACTGCAGTGCTTCATAGAGATTTGGTCGGATTCATATAGAAGCTCACAACTTTCGACAACACACAAGAACAGTGAAATCTACTTCCCGGAGTTTCTTTCAATTTTTCCCGCATGGAAATTCTGACCAATTGTAGAGCAGTTCAGGAACTACGTTATTGCTCCCGCCCCAGACACATCTGACCAATGAGTGACATGAACGTTCTCACGTGGTTTGTGCAGCTGCAGTTTGGTTAGCTTCAACTGATTCGGACCAGAGCAAACGAACAGGTGTGAAGGGAACCGAACCAGCTGAAGAACTAAACAATGCATCATTCTCGCATCTGGTGCGAACCAAGAAGCGGACTAGAAGTGAACTATCAGGTGTGAAACTGAGCCAAGAAGGGTCAAAGGAAACAGTTGGCAGTACAGTCAGGGCAGTGACACAATATCGGTGGGACTCCGTGCTAAAACTGAATTGCCGAATTCAGCGCTAATGTCCTGAGCGACTGAATAACGAGTAATGCTTATTTCTCCTTTCCATTCTTGGTAAACTGTGTTGGTTCTTACCCTCCTCCTGCTTGTTGACAGGCTTAGCGTACATGGCATTGAGAGGGAAGCCGGGCTCTCCAGGGATGGGAAAGTTGGTGATGCCCAGAGTATACATCTCCTTCTCTCCCTGGCCCCTGGAGCTGCACTGGAAAGACCAAAACATACAGCAGTGCAGAGGGTGAGATCACAACAACAACAACAAACAAGTCCATCAGTCTGTCCACTTACACCCATCCAGTTAGGCATTAAACAAATGATCTCTACATTCATGTATAATTCTTAATAACGCTGTATTGAGATTCCTTGCACTTCTTTATTGTTAAACTATTGGCATTTATTTGCCTTGTTCTAGTTCTAATTAAAATGTGGTGTGTTGTTAAATTAATGAACGCAATGCTTCCATACCATGAGCAACATTTCAGTGATTGAATGATGATCCATTTCAGGATCGTTTACGTGTTTGATAACTGAAAGAAACCTGGAGGCTGCAGATATTCATTGTTAACTAAGAAATAGGCATTTATTGTCACAATTTAAAAATGACAACACAAATTCGCGAGAAATGTATTTCTTCACATTTCAATTACCATCCGACGACCCCTTAAAAATCATCTTGTGATCCCCTTGTGGGTCGACACCCTCCGGTTGAGAACCACTGCTTTAGCCCACGTCTTTCACTTCACATCAAATTCACTGTCACTGAAACAAGTGAAGCGCAGCGGTCAAATCCTATGTGCAGTTTACCTTCTGTAGCTTCTTTAGGCATTCAGATATGTAGAGTGTGACATAGATCAGTGTCCTGTCCGCCTCATTCTGAAACACACACAAACATCACTGGTTGCAATACCCGTATTTTGTCTAAAGCATTAATATCTACAAAAGGTGAAATTGTGATCAGCACAGTTCCAGTCTGGTCTGACCAGTATTAGGGCGGTTTAGTTTAAATGCTATGAAACTATGGGAGGATTGTATTGCTGAGGGGAAGCAAGCTGGGACACGTGGAAGAACCGACACAGCGGCCTGAAGACGCATACGGGAGAGGCGGGGCTACCAGGGGGGGG
>OMOT01088489.1:12308-36142 GCA_900312575.1 Acanthochaenus luetkenii | reverse complement strand
GCCCCTCACTTGAATATCTGAACTAAATCTAAACTTCTGTTTGGGGAGTTTTGTCAGCTTGCAATGTGGTTGGATTGACTGACATATTTGGCTTGGTCCAACCTTAAGAACTGACAACTTTGAGATGTGACCAATAATCCTACGCAAGTACTGCTAATCTTTTGAAGTGTATGCGTGTAGACATTCACTTCCCTAAAACACTTCTGTTATTCTGACTCAAACGGAGCACAGGCGCAAGCGGCCACACACCGGGGCCAACACTCGTGACAGTACATTTCTCACCTTGATTTCATAGTTCTTAAAGAAGACATTGGCTTTGAAGTAGTAGATCGCCTCGTCGATGATATCCGAGTCTTTGGCTGAAAAGACAAAGAATAAGGCTGAGTACTGACTGGTGTGTAAAACACCCACCTGCCAGCACTCAGAGGAACTCATACTTCAGTTACAACCCTTAGAGACCTTACAGCTCAACCTTGAAGCTCTCATGATCAATCCATGTCGAATTGGACCCACAAAATGACAGATGACAAGTATGACAGTCAGCTTTAAAAGAGGCTAAGACTGAGGCTGCACACATCAGACCAAACACGGACGTGTCGTGCATCGTATCAGGGTGCGAGCCCTTCACATGCTGGATGATTATCTGTGATCACAAGCAGAACAAAGCCAGAATCATACTTTCTTTCGGAGCTGGTCCCTTGAACTGGGTTTTCAGGGGAAGCATGGCCATGTTCCCAATCATTTTGGTATCCGCATCCATTAAGCCGGAGTGATACGCCTGGAAAGGAGACCATATTATTGCGTAGGGTAGAAACATGGCAGGGTAGAAACATGACAGGGTAGAAACATGACAGGGTAGAAACATGACAGGGTAGAAACATGACAGGGTAGAAACATGGCAGGGTAGAAACATGACAGGTTGACGTCGAGGCCGTCGTCCCCCTTACTAGGGCCGCTCTGTGCTGCCACGCGGCCGAACGACGACATTAGTAGACATGAAATAAACAGTTTTGAGCGACTATGAAAGGACGTAACTTATGTTGTTGTTTTTCCATCATCGCTTCACTGCGAGCTAGCTAGCAAGCTAACCGGGCTAGCGAGAGACTCGGGAGGCCCCTCCGTCGCCGAGGGCCGTTTCTGAGCACATTCTACCTTCAACCGCGATAAAAGCTGCTTGTGCTTGTCGTGTTTCGAGTTGTTTTACTCACCGGCATCTTGAGCGATAGATGTCTGTCCCAACGATAGAAGAATGTCGACAGTACCGCTTCCGCCTGTCCCACCCTTCAGATATACAGGAAGTGGATCGATGTGAAGCACTGTAGGGGCCACAAGGAGGCGCTAACGCCGCGTCCACGTCACATGGGAGGAAGCGGAGAGATGGGAAGCATAGATATATATAAGTAGATGGCGCAAGGCGGAGTCTCCAGCGTAGTTCACCGGCGGCCATCTTGCCACAGTCAACTATTCTGGTACGTTCTATGGTAGCTGTTGTAAGGTGAGTGATCTGCACAAACAAAAGTACTCTTAACTCGCTGACATCTTGACGGATTTACAAACGGTTTGGTTTGTTACAAACGTTATTAACGTGGCTATGATTCAGGATGCTTGGACATGTTGAAATTGCAGCTTATATGAAAGTCCATTATAAGTGCAGTATCATAACTGCATCTCTGACGTTTATAACAAAAAAAAGTTTGAAAATCGGTAGCAAATTGATCAAGCTATGGTTATTTCAATAGTACATGCACCAGACATTCATGTTATGAGTGGGCGTGCTGCCTGTGGAAAGATGGCCACCAGGTGGTAACGTCGGTCTCCATTGGCCAGCAGCGCGGGTGAGTCATCTAGCCTTTATATATTTATCTATGATGGGAAGACTTCCCACCGGAAGCCAGATGGTTTTGTATCGGCTTGGAAGCGTCCGCGCGTTGTATTCGTTGGAAACCTCAAGATGGTGATCGTGCGCGTAGTCGTTAGCTCCATTTCTTTACTGTTGGCTTCTTTACGACCAACCGATACTACTACCTTCTTCTGAATGACGTGGGAGGAGCAAAGGAAACGAAAACGGTCATTTTACGTTTAAGCTGATATTGTGAATCGTATTGTAGCCTGCCAACACGCCATATTTGTTGCTGCGTTGACACACTTCTGTGTTTTTTCCACCGTCAGTTCGTATATCGGAGTTTTCCGAAAGTTCCCATATTTCCTACTCGTATTTCTTGACCTGAACCGGTTTTCTCATTCGGACGTTAGTATTTACGGTAACTCACATATGACGTGAACGCGGCAAAACACACTTGTAGGCATAACAGACAGGCTGTATTTAAATTTTTAAATTTTATTTAAAAAATATAGCATTAATAACAGAATTTTATAACAACTCTTCAAACTTCACATGTTGTCTGTTATAATAATCAGAGCAGAGTGATCTGAAATCCCTCATCAAAACAACAGACAAAAACAAAAACTTTGCGCAGATATTCGTGACATCCAGAGTCAGCGATCCCTCCTTTTCCCCTCTCAGCGCTCACACGTCCCACACACAGTTCTCCTTCTCTGCATCCGTGGAATCACATCTTAACTCTCCACTTGGACTTGGAAGGACGTATCGAATTTGGGCGTTCCCAGGGTCTTGATCAACCTCAGATGTTTTCCCTTTGACTTTCACGTGACCCCACAGTCTCAGCATCCCCGGAGTCACATCACACCTTAGCTGTCCACTTTATCTTGAAAGAATTCATCGTAATGTGCGTTACCGGGATCTTCCTCAACCTCCTATGGGAAAAAGAAAACAATGTGAGAGAGAAGTAAATTAATGGTGGACGTGTGTGTGGATCAAATGCTAATTAAAGTCTTTGGATCAAATACAATTCAAATAAATGACATGTCATTACACTATATTATGTTACATGATATGATTACATTATTTTATTTTCACCTTTGGCTCCTTGAACTCCAGGTCTTCTCCATACTGTATAGAGAAGTCGATGTGTTGCAGTACTATGTCGATACATTCCTCATCTGTACGGTCAAAAGGCAGGAATCTCACCATGCTGTAGTCATCAATCTGGAGACACAGACAGTCAGGCAGACAGACAGACAGGCACGTCTCGTTCCAAAATGTAACGCTCCGATGCAAAACTGTGCTTTGTGAGTTTTAAACAAAAAATATGTTTACTTGATACTCTCAAAAACCGTAATGAGATTTTTGTAAATTGAAGGTTTCCACTCAGATTGCACACAAAACCAAAAAATTGTCAAGTACATTAGATGAACTTACCAGCCACAGCTACTATCTACCTGTGTTTGACTGGATGTAAATTTCCCACCCTGATTATTAATTATGAATTTACTAATTAATCCCATAATTTCATCCCATGTCTAAGAGGGTTAAAATGAGTAAAATCCTTCACCAAGAATGAGCTCAGGACAATGTGAAAAATCCAGAAACAAGGGAGAAAAGCAGAAACATTTGATATCTGTTAAAAATTGATGCAAGTATTGAGTCCAGAAAGCAGGAACTTGACACAGCTTCTGTTCACTTTCGACCAGAGGTACGTTTCCCAAAACCGTCTGCAGACATGGTGTCAGGATTGCACTCACCAGACCACAGATGGCTTTAGTCAACTTCTTGAACTTCTTGCTTCTGATGTTATCAGCGCTATCTCCCATCATTGAGTACATGTCTGGGTCCAGGTATCTAGTGAAAAAAGACAGCAAAACATTGATAAACATTGCTGCTATCAGAGGCAAACCTTATTTCTTCATAATTGTAAACTTTTCAAAAATTAAGAAAATAATTCCCTTTCCTTAATTTTATCCCCAGACACTCATGTACTTTTAAACAACAGGATAAAGAAGAACAAATAAATTCATTGAAAAACACCAAAACTGGAGTCAAGAGTTTATTCGAGATATATTTCAAGACAGACCTGAAATAAAACAAAAAAGTACACAAATGACAATGAAAATACCAAATATATCCATCCAAACCAACAGACAGAACCTTGTTCAGAAATATATCACGGTCAACTGTATTAAATTCTGCTTATAAGTTAGAGAATATTGCAGAACAATTTGTTTCTTTTATTTTTTAATCAAGGGAGTTGACTAGAATATAATTAATCACACGGCTTGCAGCTGTTACTACGACCTGGTGGCTGTAGGATACTATTCACTTCTAGAAAGGCATGTAGTTGAGAATTAACCAATCAAATTGTACAATAGTTGTGTAAATCACACTGATATCACTACCGGTGTGCAACAGAACAACTTGTGCTTCATTTCACACTGCTGGGATATTAGCAGATATAAATGTTGAACTGGGAATGCGAGCCATAGACCCACGGTAGCAAAAATGGGGGCGCTTGTAGATTTTCTTACATGAAGGTTTATTAAAGCATTTTAAATGTCAATATATGTGCCACATCTAAAAGAAAACTTGAATGTCAGCATTGCTAGATGAAGCAGTTAAAACATACTGTGCTACTTGGGACAGTATAAGCACACATAAGAATAGAAAGCCTAAAGAGATACAATGATGATTAAAAGCATCACCAATATCAATTGTTTGTAACCATACCATTTTCACATCTAATCTGTGGAGGGAGAGAAGTTGTGGAGTTGTTTTCCCAGATTGAGAGAACAACATAAGTACCTAGTCAGAGAAATTAAAATCAAGGTAAATGTCTTTATAGCATTAAGAAAAAATATTACTGAGAAAAAGTATTTATCTGAAATATAGTTTCAACCTAAATGCATCAGTGTGCATGTAATTAATTTCCCTTACTTGGGTCTTGGTAGCTACAATGAGGGGGATCCATGCCTTAATGTGAACTCGGAGCACAGGAAGACACTACCACACTCATACCAAACTTACTTTTCAATTTCCTTCTTGGCCTTGGGACTAAGCAGGTCCATTTTGGTCATGATGTTTACCTGAGGGATCTCTAATGACACCATGGCACTCAGGGCAGCCATGACTCCTGAGAGGAACTATAGTTAGGAAACGAGGAGACAAGACTTCTGGTTTGTTGTTTTACAACGCTCCATTATAAACACACTAATAACACATATCCAGGAGCAAAAGTGAGTGTGTCAAATAAATGAATGGAGAATTTTGAGAGATGGACAATTACCTTAAAAGTCTCCACCATGAACTGGGAGTCTACCAGGAAGACACCACACACCCGGAACTCCCACTGGTGGAGCTGCTCCACCAGCTGCTTCATTACTGGGAGGTGGGTGTAAAGTTCGATCTGACCTGCAAAATCAAGTAATCTGTCAAAATGTTTTCGTAGGCGCCATGTTGCTGACACATTTCCAGAACTAAGTCTTATCTACAGTTCTGATGGAAAAACAGCTACCATTACCGTTGTTACTCATAATCATCACAACCATCATCAACGCAATACTCAATACAATGGCAAACATAATCATATTACCTCCTGTTAAATAGTGTTCGTTTTAATATATTAATGTTCTTGTTCAATTGTAATGTTGTTACTCACAGCCTCCTGCTGTTTGTGCTCGAGAAGCCTAAATATTATTCCCTCAGAAATAACATTTTTCATATTTAATGTGCATCAATGATCATTCACTGTTAAAGTATTTACGTTAAGTATGACTGTCATGGTGGCTTAGTGGTAGATGTACAGTTGGGACACTAATCATTCTAATATGAATCAATGGCAGTTAGGCTGATTGAATTAAACGAAGTCAATTGTCGATTCGTTCAAATTTCACAAGGGAGATGATCGGTTGTTAAAGCTTTCTTATCTTTCTATTTTGCTAAAAATAATGAGGATGTGAGCCATAATGTGTGTTAACAGGAGCAGGGTTCCCACACCTTTTCACTGATGAAATTCCAAAACTTTTCCATGACTTTTCCAAACTTGAATGAGACTGAATTAAAAAGTAACCATCAACTAACACACATTTTAAGCATTAGTTTGTCACTTTAGAATCAAGGATTCTAATATTATTTTAAGTCAGCAAAATAAATAAAAATCATTAACTTCACGAATACAATTGAATTACTTTTCCAAAACGTTTCTCCCTTTTATTATTTGTCATAGCTTCTAGAGGCCTGGAAAATACAATTTTACAATTCCATTCCAGGTTTTCCAGGAGTGTGGGAACCCTGCAGGAGGGACGTCATCCCCCTTTAACACCCTGTCAACTTTTCAGATACTGGGCACACCCAGTACTCTCACAGGAAGAGGTGGGTGAATTCTGTACACCTTCATCACGCAGCCTTGTACCGGGCTTTGGTGTGCCACTGCCGGGACCTTACCTGGGCAGTCAAATAGGATGTAGTCATCCTCTACATGACCCAGACTCTGCTCCAGCCATTCAAAGTTGTTGACAAAGTACTCCATGCAGAAGACCAGGCCTCCGTTAGGGCCGAACCTGAGAGATTCGTCCTCCATCACATCGTCCACCTGGATGAGCTCACGGATATCTGACGACACAGAAACAATGAGCATATGGATCCGTGTTGGGGTCAATTCATGAATGAACTTATCAACTATAATTCATCTGAGGAACTATAATTAGAAAAAACCTTCAGAAAGCATGACTGGAATTTCAGGAAGTTGAATTTAATTCAATGAAATACTGTGAAATTCCATGTTTCTTTTGTTTTTTCTTACCATATACTGTATATGACATTAAACGTAGTGGTACAGTTTAGTAATACTGAATATTATAATAATAATAAAGGTACCTTTCAGGTGCATACCATGTCACATGACTGAACAACCTCTCTTAGAAGTGGAATGTAATGGAATTAAATTATGTTCCGTCATTCCAATTCACCCAATTCTGTTTCCTTAGACCTGGGTGCAGGAACTGAATTGGAATTGACCATGCATTCTCAATTCATGAATGGCCCCAACCAATGTCATACAAAGGGTAAACCTGCATGAGTTGGGGGTATTTATACAGAGTAGCAAGTCTAGAAAAACTACATCCGTGTACTCGGTATGCTTCTACTGTCTTCCACACCATGACCAACCGATGCTGCTTCTGTTTCCACTGTGTGGATGGAACAAGCTGATATGAACGTGACGAACCAACAGGTTCACGGCACAAGACAGGCTGTCAAACAGACAGCTGACCATGATGATGATGATGAGTACTCTTCTTCTCACCTGCCATGACAGGGTAGGTGAAGTGTTCAGCCGCTGGGTCCAGGTTGACCACCTGAACAGAGCGGTTTATGGCCTCTGCGTGCTGGACGATAGTGGCGCAGTAGGTACTCTGAAATGAAAAACGGTTAACACTAAACGGCTGATGTAAGACGTTCAGTCTACGTAGAAAGCAGAGGAAGGCAGACTCGCGCGTTAAGCAACTTAGCCGAACGGCAAGCAGATGAGCTGCTAGCTTTAGCCTGTCGCCCGGCTAGCTTACCTTGCCGCTACCCGCCGGGCCCATCACTAGCTGAGCGTAGCGAGGCATTTCGCCTCTCCCGTCTCTTTGTAGTGATGTAAACCACCTCACGGTGCTTTCTTATGTGTTATGTACCGCGGAAGAGCCTCTCTTGTTGTTGTTGTTGTTGTTTTCAAGGGCCGTTTACACGCTACGGTCCGCTACCGCCACCTACTGCTTCTACGTCTTCTTCTTTTGTTTTATTGTGGTCGACAAACAACTAATGAAGTGTATACTGCCATCTAGTGGTCTAAACTGGTGTGAACTGAGCATTCACAATATCTGAAATAAATGATAGGCAGATAGATAGATAGATAGATAGATAGATAGATAGATAGATCTTCCAATGCTATTCATTATTGTAATTAAACCCCGAACTTCTACTTCTACTACACAGTCCCCATCACCAAAACATTATTATAATATTTTACTTTCAATCTGAATAATGAATGAAGCGTTTCATCCAGATAAACTGATCCTTGTCCCCCTGTGCTTGATCTGTTTAGTTTTGTCTCAGAAGCTCTTTCATGTCCCCTCACTGCCACATTATTGACACTCCCTTCGCTGCTTCTTAGTTCAGCATCCTATTTATTTGTGATGCTCGCTCCATTTGGGATGAGAAGGTGCTTTCCGTACAAGGAAAAGACAGAGATACATGTTTAATGAAGATCTCCTTCCATAAGACTGTTAAAACACCATCAGAGGGGAAAAGAAGACCCCACGCCGTCATTTTTTGAAGATAGTTTACAATTGGTAGTAAAACATTTTTTTACAGCTGTACTTTGGTATAGGCACAGTTGTGTTTGTACTTTAACCTTATTAGTTTAATATTATATGTTTGGATATTATGATTAAAAATTGAATGTGTACAAACTGGGAAATTAGTGCGGTTTTCTCGATATTAATCTATTGTCAAACTGGAGTATTTAGACTCGCTATTTGCATTTGATATTATTTGTGTTCGTTTGAAACGGTAAACGTGATGCCTAACGTGGCATTCCTCCCCTTCCTCCTGGTGTAACCTGCTGCAATGTCGCCGCGGCTAGCCGGGTTCCTCTCTGTGTCGTTTAGACTCTTTGGATAGCGCAAAAGGACACGCAAGACGTCGGTTTGCGAGGCAAGAAGAAGGTATGTTTTAAGTTAATGGACCCAGTTGCGTTTTGGATTCAGACTTCACGGTGTTCGTTGTGTTACTAGTGTTTAATGACACTTGTTCGCTGGTCGACTGGCTTCCAGACAGACGCGACCAACGGACTGCGTTGGCTACCGACGGAAACGTCAGCGGTATCGATAACATGTATGGCAGCGAGTCTAGGCTAACGGTAGGCTAACGGCAGGCTAACGCTAAGCAGGAGCGAAAGCGATAGTGCAAACTTGTGGCAACCGTCAGTACTAACTGATAAGAATGTACGAAGACTTCGGGAACGATACCGAAACGGCTCTTTGGTTATTTGGCTACGTTGACGTTGGTATTTGTTGACTACCTATCGTGGTAAACGGTTAACGTTAGCTAGCTAGCTAGCTTGCTCGCTAGCTAGAGTCGTGTCCAATTGATCTCAACGGTAAACGGTTGTTTTTAATTTCGTATGTTAACGTCGCACAAGTAAAACAGGTCTGTACAGACGCCAGGCTGGATTTAAATACACTCTGTCCTCAAACCTTGAATCTACTTACACAAATATAAAGGCATTATAGAGAACTTCCCTAAATTGCTACTTGAAGTTACTGTTTGTAACTCGAGTGGTTGCATGTAAGGAGTTAAACGTGGCTAACTTCATCAAACATGATGGAATATAACGTTAAGTCAGTTAGTTCCTCGTTGTGCAGGTGACTGGATTTAGATCGTTCACCAGGTTGTTTGTGAAGTGACATGGCCCAGTGATCAACTTCATGTTTGGCTTCACACACGTATTAGAGTTAAATGTCAAATGTCAAATGAGTTGGGAGAAACAGTCATCAAAGGTATTTCGTCTTTAAGATCGATAGCAGGCGCATGGTGACCAAGACTAGTTCAGTAGCCCTGAACGTGTAGCTACTCATGCAGGACAAGTAGTAGCAAAACTGGGTCACAGCCAGGTTACACTGAACTGTAAAAGAAATGCTGGAAAGATCCCCAAGTCTCCGAGCCCCAGTAGTCCCCAACACGTCTTATGATAGAATGATAATACTAATGTGATGTTTTATTGATCCCTGTAGGGCAGTTTCAGGGCCAGGGTCAGCGACACAGCAGCGGCCCAGTGTCTTGCTCGAGGACACTTGGGCGTGGCACATTCTTGCTGTCATAAGGTATTGAACCAGCGAGTTGAAGGGCTCAATGTGCTAATATTTATATTTTCAAGAAATTGAAAAAGTTGTTTCAGAGCCCTCAGTGTTGCAACCTCTGTAGATACATGTCTTTGGATAGCAGGTACACAATACACATCATTTTCGGTGTTGTTTTTTTGTTCTTCGGTGTTGTAGGCTATGAGTGTGTGTGATGGAGGACAGTCACTGTGGGGAATTGGACTACCTGTTCCAAGATGAGGACACCCTCATTGAGGGGGTCAGCAACCAGGTGCTGTTTGTGGTGGTGCTCAGTATCACCTTCCTGGGAGGCGTGCTGACTCTGCTCTGCAGGTACAGCATCAATTCAGGTTCAACTATATGCAAGAAACAGAGAGACTCTGGGCTGCGCAAATAAAAACAGTTTGGTTACAAGCGGTTGGGTGACACAATGGGTTTGGTTACAAACGGTTGGATGGCACAATGGGTTGGGTTACAAACGGTTGGATGGCACAATGGGTTGGGTTACAAACGGTAGGGTGGCACAATGAGTTATTTTCCTCTGTAGGCACATTTTGGAAAGTACTTTTTTCCAGTGATGGAAGACATATTTGGTTCAAACAAAAAGTAATTCCAGCCTCCTCTTCCATCATAGTCTAGACCCGTGTTCCCATTTACCACTGACAGCTACTGCTGTGATGAGAAAGCCACCATAGGCAGTGGTGGTAGCAAAGAAGGAGAGCCTTCCAATTTTATCTGGTTTAATTACACATCATGCCTTCACCAGCATCTTCAGCTCCATCTCTTTGGAGTTTGACACATTAGATGTTACACGTAATCATTAAAGCAGGTTTATCTACTAAACGATTCTACAAAGATGGTAATAGCCATATAATATTTTGGCATGTACTGTATATGGAACGAATCAACTGGGTACAATGTGGCTAATGTAGTTAAATACCTTTTTATTGCAGTTATGTCAATGAGATTTAATGTGATAATTTCACCGGTTATGAAAATAATAGCAAGTAGCGTAGCATTTTGCTTTTAGTTTTTCAAATCGGTTGCCAAATCACATACCACAACCAAACAAACAAGTTATGTTCATATTTTGTGGCCTAAAGTTTAGGCCCGCT
Source organism: Acanthochaenus luetkenii (assembly GCA_900312575.1). NCBI lineage: Eukaryota > Metazoa > Chordata > Actinopteri > Beryciformes > Stephanoberycidae > Acanthochaenus > Acanthochaenus luetkenii. Next base: position 25,313 of record OMOT01088489.1, on the reverse strand, counting down.
CCTAAAGGCCATCACTCAAAGAGTCGCTGATAAAGTGATGAGAGGAGTGAAATAATGTTGTTTTTTCTCACAAGTGCTCATCTAAAGATTTCCTGCAAGCAATGTGTCCAGACCAGCCCAAAGGTGGCCATGTCTTTCTGACATTTGGATTTTCCATTTAAATGCAGTTGTATTTATGATAAATATTGACCAGGTGAAATTATTTCATTCCAACAAAGTGTCCGTTTGTCAGTATCGAAACTGAACATTTTCAGATGATACCTGACACTACTAGCAGGGGCAAACATTTTATTTGCTTGTTGTGCTGCTGCTACACCTGTAAGACATTGTTACAGGATAAATGCAGGATGACTGAATGCAGATCACTGAAGTTGTGTTATGACAGCAGTGCCTTTTCACTTTTTGGGGGTTTAACTCAGTATCTGCCATTTGACCTTTGCAGAGAAGTGCAGCAGAACATTCATCCTGAGAATCAGGAGCATGTTCGAGCCGTCCGCCAACAGCTCCAGACGGAGCAGGTAAGCTGCCATTTACAACGTAGGCCTTTCTAGACACATGTAGTGGAAATATGTGTGCGTGTATGTGCTACAATATCTGATTATTTAAACAGACAGATTAGATTTGTGTTAAGTATCCCCGCTTCAGTGCCTTCCTGCTTGTCTTGTGTGCAACACGCACCTCACACCTCACACAGACACGAGGCAGAGACACCAACACCAGGCATACGACAGACAGAGACTGAGTGCTAAGCATACCTTTTGGTATTATCTCTTACTTGTAACATAGACTGAGATAATACTCAATTCTGATTGGCTGGAGTGGTGTTAAATTAGGTTAACATGCATAACACATAATACAATTATGTTGTTTTTTTAATGTATTTTTTAATGTTGATATGCGATCCCTCCAACAAAGCTTATGCTACAGTACTATGAAGACACGTTATGTCCTTTCATGTCATTTCATAATTTGCTGCTGTATGATAACCCTCATTTCATTCCTTTTTGTCAGGATGAAAATCCTCACTCCGAGGCCAGGCAGCAGTATTACACAGACACGTCTTGTCCTGTGTGTTTACAGCAGGCTGTTTTGCCTGTAGAGACCAATTGTGGACACCTCTTCTGTGGTAAGACGAGTAATATGCAATAAGCAAAGAAAGATTGTCAATGTGAAACTGAAAGAAAAACGAGTGACGCTCATCACTGCTGGAGACATCCTCACCCCTCTATTAGCAGCTTTGTAACCATCACTTCATGTTTCGTCAGCTCTCCTGTACAATCGTATTTTGTTTTGCTCTGCAGGTTCATGTATTATAGCCTATTGGAGGTATGGCACTTGGCTGGGTGCTATTCACTGCCCCATCTGCAGACAAATGGTGAGACTTGTACCAGTTGTTGGACACAACAACAAGCGGAGTTCTTTATTTTTATTTTTTTACTAGGAACATTGTTCTATTTTTTTCTGTAGTAGAGATATCTGTCCCTTGCTGCCGAATATCCTGTTATCCTGTAAAGGAAGTGATCTCAAATGGGCGATTTGCTCAGCTTTATTAAGGGTGGTACTATCCTCCCGAGTTTGAAGTCTAGGGCTGAAATACTATTCTTCTTCAGTTTATTGTTTTTTTCCAAACGTATTTAATTTCCCATGACATGCTAAAATTATATATATATTTTTAAAAAAATATATCCCCAATGATCATTTCTCATCTCTTTTGTCCTAGCTAGCTTGTTTTCATCCCTGGGTATATGATGTTGCTCTTCCCACATTCAAATATTATTATTCTTAATGCATATTTTATCATTCACAGTTCTTATTAGTATTGTTAGTGTAAGTATTGTCATGATTACAATGTGTCTGTTTTCTTCCTTGACCAGGTGACGTTGCTCTTCCCTCTCTTCCATGAGCACACCTCTCAGACGGTCCAGGATGGGGAGGCCGAACCCCAGCTTATCCTAAGAGACATCAACGATTACAACCGCAGGTTCTCAGGGCAGCCCAGATCTGTGAGTATACTATAGCCAGTTAACATAAACATGTAGGCAGCATTATTTTGAGGTTAATATGACTTACTGTAAACCATATGAGTTCAGTGGAGCGGACAGTTTATTGTACCAGCAGAGTCGTGTCTAAAGTGACACCAGGACAGATTGTCATGACATTTTGTACAATTCTGAAAGCAGCGGCAATGACGATTTTTTTAGCGGCAGGCCGCCGCTGCGGAGTACATATAGCGGAAACACTTAAATGTATTTGCATGTCTATGTCTGGAAACTTTGTTACAATACATGTTTAAAAAGTATCCATTACTTTGCTGTGCAGTATGATCACAAAAAGAGACATTTCGTTTTTACCCCAGCTTTTCATGAACAACGAAGGTTGCATGATATAATGATGTTCTTATCTCCAGTAATGTCCCCAAATTGTGTTTAAAAGTATGCAGTGTGAGATTCTGACTTGTGTTGCATATTATAATTCAGGGGAATATATTCAGGACATTTTCTCTCCTCTCTATTTCCGTCTCTCCTCTTCCCCTCCAGCTGATGGACAGGCTACGAGATGTGCCCACCCTGCTCCGTCATGCCTTTAGGGAGATGTTCTCAGTGGGTGGCCTGTTCTGGATGTTCAGGATCCGGATTCTGCTCTGCCTAGTCGGTGCGCTCGCCTATCTGGCCTCGCCGCTCGACTTCATCCCTGAGGCGCTTTTCGGTGTCCTGGGATTCCTGGATGACTTCTTCGTCATCCTGGTCCTCTTTGTTTACATCTCTATCATGTATAGAGAGATGGTCACGCAGAGACTGAATGGTTAGGTGCTCAGTCAAAAACGGGGCGCCACTTTTCTCATATCAGGCAAAGAAACTGGAAGAGTGAACTCTGCATCTGGGGTGTTGACACTTTATGGACATAGAAAGACTGAATAAATGGTTGAAGGAGTTCATTTAGTGGGCAAGGGTGTCATTTCATGATTTGACAGGGGTTAGCAAAATACTTTGAATCGGAAGTGTTGATTCTAAATGGAATTTGCTGCTAAGTGTGCATAGATTGAACCATGGCAATGCCAATGCTAAGGGACAAAATGTAAGGTGGGATGTGTTGGGACCTGATGTTTTGGATATCCACTTTGTTCCAACATTACAGTAATGTAATGTACAGTATTATAGAGCCTTATGGCCCATTCAGCTACTTGTGGGACACATTTGGCTAACATTGCTACCAGTCTCGTTACAGCCTATATATGTGCAGATGAAATGCCAGAGCTTTGAAAAAATTAATTCTGACGATGAATAAATAAAAACCAGATGCATTGCAATTTAAACTAAGGTTCAATCTGTAGCAGTCTGTGTAGGACATTGACTAAAATCTCCCTAGAGTTTAACTTACTACAGTCATTCATATTTGTAATATGCATATCATCATAAGGAATAAATTTTTGTACGATTATTGTGCATTTTCACTTTCAAGGGACTTCAAGTACTACAATAGCAGTGTCTCTACTATATGAATTCAACCACGCCAGCCTGCTGCACCGAGGTCGTCCAACGCCACACAACAGAAAGAGTTTAACAGAGTTGCTTGTTGACTTCAATTAACAGAGTTGGATTCAGGTAATAAGAAAATTTAAAAAACTGCCTCAAAACAGGCCAGTATTTTTGAAATGCATAGAGATATCCATTGAGATCAGAAAAAGAGGCAAAACCAAAGGCAAAGAAGAGTGATGATAAGTCCTGTTGAACGCAGACTAGCTCAGGTTATGAATCACTGAATTCACTAACCACTAAAGATATTTTGAGTTTGGATATTTGATCATTTGAGAATGATTCTAAATGCTTAGAAGGATGAGTTGTTTTACCCGTCTGGATGTTTTGCTCCGATACAGGCAGCGGTGCGAAATGGATACATTTGAACAATGAAATACAAAACCTCTGTTGGACTAATTGTGACAACTTCTATGTTAATAAAACATTCACTTTCAACACAAGGGGTATTCTCAACATGATCCAATAGTATGCTATTAGATCATGATTCTGCTTGCCGGTACGACTCAGTGGTTATCGAGAAGGCCCTCTGTGTGGTGTTTGTATGGGGTTCCACCCACATTGGAAAGGCGTGCAAGTCAGGTGGATTGGAGACTCTTAACTTGCCCATAGGTGTGAACGTCTTTCTACCTGTGTTAGCCCTGTGTGTGATGTCCCTGCCTTCCGCCTAATATCTGCTGGGATCATTTCCAGCTCCCTGTGACCCTTAAAAGGACAACAGGGAAAGAGGAGATGAATGTGTGCTGCTGCACTGTTACCTCATGTTAGCAAATGTTAACAAGCCCATACATAACATACAAGTTGTTCCAAAATGTGCTTTCTATTTCCATTTGAAAACACGACACCAGTGATTTCTGATGTAAAAGTAAACGTCAAAATACAGTTTAAGTAATTGCAACATTCATTTTTTTTAGCTATTTACTAAAGTTTTGTGGATGGAATCATAGTTTTCAAATACGTGCTGAAATTAATTTGGAATCAAACCCTTAATTGTTTGGAGATTTGATGGAGCATCTCCATTTTCATGTTCATGTAAAGGTGTCGGGGAATATCTGGTTTTAAGTGAGCTGGCAAGCAGAGATGGATGAAAACCTTAATTTCAGTCAACCGGGGGAAAAGTCAGAATATATTGAACACCAGAGATTAACTATTTTCCCATTGCGTTAAAATCTTGGTCAATACAAATGATTATTTTAAATTGACCTGGTGTACAAAAAGTGCCTCTTGCAGCAGTTCAGCAGAAAGGTACAGTGTGTGATGCCAGGATGAGACTTTTAGATTAGAGTGGAATTACAGTACAGAAGCAACTGATGGTATGAGAAGAATCCTCCTGGCTTCCTGTGTTGGATTGCGTAACAAAATTCCAAAGTCGGGTCGTGTAAACATGAAAAAAGCAGAAGCCAGCAGCTGACTTGAAGATGTTTCTTAAAGTAGCTGAGGATCTAGCAAGAGAGGCTCTGGATTTGTAATCGGTTTGAAGAATGCTCCATCCCGTTTAAAGTGGACTATGATGGAGGCTTCTGTGTCATCGGGAAAACTAATAACGCCTGTACAGAACATGGGGACATGGACATAAAAAGATGATTATGGAAATGTTTTGTAATGATGAACCGGCAGTGAAGAGGCCCAAAACAATCGAGACTGACTTTGGAGCCACTTGGACCCGGAGGGGAAGCCTCCACAGAAGACCACTGGCTCGAGGCTGGTTCTGTGACAGGCGCGTGACTTGAATAATCTATTTGTTGTTTTCAAAATCTGAAAATGTTAATGTGGGGAAAATACTTCATATTGTATATTATTTTCAACAGTTGATACCCAAATCATTTTAATAAGCAGAATAGCCAACAACTTTAGTGTAAACCTCAGGATATGTAGACTAGATCATGCATATGTGTCCTGGCCTATGCCTGTAAGTTACTTATAGCTACGGATGCCCCCCGAAACCCGGTTCTAAACGGGAACCGGTTCTAAATTAGTAAGATCCGACGTTATCGGTTCTGCTATCGGTAGGTACTCGAAATATTATGGAGTGAGATTTATATTGTGGCAAATGTGTTTTTCGAGGAATTAAACGTCCCGAACATAATCTAGTTTACCGCTTTATCTATCTCTCTCTCTGCGCGAGGGGCGGGGCTGTGCTCTGCTCTTACACATGCACTCGCTCACACACACATACGGTACAGTCATAGGCATACTTACTTAACAGCGCGTTGTTAAGTTTCTAAAGATTTGCTTTCTCAATTCTCGGAGATTGTAAGGCTGCCTTCCTGGAACTGGGGAATTTCCCACCTCGTAGTGAAACTATGACGCTTGAGTGACGCATTTTGGATTAAAAATAACTTTTAAATTGATACTTTTCAAAGGGCATCGATACCAAATGAGTAGCATGTGAGTATCGACACCAGTTTCGATCCGCCTATCCCTAGTGGACATTCCTTTCCCAATTTAGCCGCATCATCAGCAGATGGTTACTGTAAAATGATGATGGAGGCTGTATTTTGTTAGGTAATAATATATTACAATAATAATAATATTAAATAACCACACACCTCTAGGGCTGGGTATCGCCACTGATTTCCCCAATTGATTTGCCGTAAAGCAGTTCTACTGCTTTTTTTGCGGCAATGGCGATAGAGGAAATTATCTACGATGGACATTTTCTATCGCCGCACGATATATATCGTCATATCGAAGAGCCCTACTTCAGGCTAGCAGCTAGAGGATGGATGACAGAGGATAATAATGAAAAAGAGCCGATAAAGAGTATAGATAATGTACTGAACCGATAAGCAGTATCGAGTAGTAGTATCAATACAATCCTAACAATACCCATCCCTACTTGTAAGCCATACTGCTATGTTGTCGTTTTTTATCAATACAAAACAAATTACATATGTTGTTGGTGCTCCATACATTTTGGTGGGTGCTCCAAATTGTTTGCTGGTGCTCCTAACTTTTGAAGTTGGGAGCACCAGTGCTACCAAGTGAAAAAGTTAATTTCGAGCCCTGATAAAACTTTTCCCAGGATGAGGGGGGGTCTTGTTGCTCGAAAAACACATTTGCCACTATATAAATATCACTCCATACTTTATCGAGCACCTACCGATAGCACAACCGATAACGTAGGATCTTATCAATACGGTTTTTACTCATTTAGAACTGGTTCCCGTTTAGAACCGGGTTTCGGGGTCTTCCCTACCTCAGACTGACAGACACTTATGCTCCCCGTCTTCCCTAAATCAGAGCTACAACACAACTTAATGAGGGTGACAGCAGCCGAGAAGACGAAAAGTGGGCTTGTACGGAAAGTTGCTGGTTGAAATTCCTGAACTACTGCAGAAAAACTGGGCATGGAAACTGAATCAATAACTCTCCCCAGTTCAAGAGGACAGAAATGATCAGTTAGGGAAACAAGAATACATTCTGATCACAACTGATGCCTGGACAAGCATAGCTGTGGACTAGGGATGGGGGTTTTGGCTTTTTTTGTACAAATTTACACCCTGAATTTTGGCGTGTACCCGCGGTTAACCGTAATATGGCGTCATAGCCATAGAGGCCAATGACACTGGTCGGAAACTCAGTTAGCTACTAGTAAGTAAGCAAACAGTTATGAAGGATTAACGTTAGGAGGAAAATATAGGTTAAAATATAATATAATATACTTTACTGTTTCAAAACGTTTTCATAAAATAAACTAGTGTCATGAAATTCTAATAAAAACAGCCTTCCAATCAGAGTGTTTTAGTTAAAGTGACAGACCTTCAACCATCCTGATTATGTCATGTTATGGTTAACCGCAGGTACACGCCAAAATTCAGGGTGTAAACGTGTACAAAAAAAAGCCTAAACCCCCATCCCTAAAGGGAATACCACTCCACTTAAAAAAAATTCCATGACAAGGAAGCTCAATCTACAATTGTGAACATGAACAACTCCCTCCCAAAGCTAGAGAAAAGAAAGCCAGGACACAAAGTGTAGTCTGTGAGACCATCCCTCAAATGCTGAAATACTAGATTCACAGAGGTGAAACTGATCAATCCACTAATTACACAAGTTGATCAAAGAGTTATTATTTAAGTAATTACAATTCATGGGCATGTATACAGTACATCATACAGACCACACAGTCCTAAAAAGACCTTAACAACCAGAGAGAGACATGGACAGTAAATCAAATCATTGCTGTTGGTGTTGTGATGAGATAAGGAGATGATTTAATTTAGGGATGTGTCTATCTAATCTTTTCCCTGCAGGCCCTGACGCCAATTATGAGCACTAGACTTCATACTGAAACACTATACTTCTTAGCATGACTTTCAGTCTACATATCTAAACCTTCTAAATATTTCCCATTCGATTCACTATAATGCTGGAGCAACATTGAGGAATGGCACATAGAGGTAAAGTCCCAAAGCAATGACTGAATGAAAATCAAACCAATACAAATGTAAGTAAGTACATTTGATTTATATAGCACCTTTCAAGAGCAGAGTCACAAAGTGCTTTCACAAGCAATGATGAAAACAATATACATTTAAAAACAAAAACAAAAACAAAACATAGTTATAAACATAAACCAACAAGACGAGGGAATCCCATCTGACGCCAGGCCCATTGTGCAACACGCAACATCACGCGCACCTCAACAGTGGAGAGTCAGTCCGTAAGTCGGCGAGCGGATTACTCAGCACCTCTAGGGGAACTAAACAAAGGCCATACGTACAATTTTAAAGGCGTTAACAGTGTCCACAGATCTTATATCAGAAGGGAGGCTGTGCCAGAGTTTGGGGGCAACACATTTCAAATTCATCATCACCTTTTGTTTTTAGTCTAGATCGAGGGACAGCCAGCAATCCTTGATCAGATGACCTAAGAGACCTACTGTACATCTGCGTCCTACTGCTTCTTATCCTAAATACCTAGCGGGTTCAAACTATCTTTACATGTGGCTTAATAATATGTTAATTTAAGTAATTTACTGTACTCTTATTTCAAATGAATAAGCACCTTCACTGGACTAGGGTAATCGGACTGGCTCAAATCAGATTGAAACACCCAAAGTGGCTGTGATTTTCTCACAACATAAAAAACAAATCCATTGAAACTAGTTGTCAGTCAGGCTGTCTGATAATCCAGTTGTAGCCTGCAGGCAAACATGGCTGTTGTATAGAATATATTTGCACTATATACTTGTCTATATACAGCGTTTCCCATACACAGATTTATCTGTAGTGGCTCCCCACAATGGGCCTGCAGTAAAAAGTCAACAAATTGAAATGAACTTGTAAATAATACTGATACCAACTTATTAATCACAATGCATTTTGAAATTATACAAGCTTTTGGCTGCATAGACACTAGGGTTAAAAACATACTACAAATGACCTTGCAAACTTTCCAATTGGCAATGACTGTGTGCTGTGCTTTCTTACATTTTCGTTCTCTATGAGCAGCCAACTAGCCAACCATCCACCCAACTCTGGAATTATGATCCCTAAACAAAACATCTACCTTATAGGGTTAATGGTTGATATTAGATTTGGGCAGACCTCCTCCATCTCATTTGTCCAAGTTGTCCTGAAAATTAGAGTGCTTAAGTTCCTCTTAAAGTAGAACTGGGCATTCTGGTAAAAAAAATAAGTGCCCAGTTTTACTTGGTATTGGCCACAACAAATGTCATAGAGGAGCCACTAACACACCTGAAAGGATTGCGAGGCAACATGAAACAATTAAATCCTTGCATTGAGCTTTCAAGTGGTATATTACAGAGCAGGGGTCAATAAATTGCTATGTTTGAACGATAAATCATTGAATCAAAGAGGGCCAGGGTTCATGGCGTTTGGTCACATTTCATTAGCATGGGTTCCAAGTCACATGGTCTAACAGCTGCTTCAAAGGCCTTTCCACCTCGTCAAGAAACATTTCTGAGGATAACACTGGTGCAGGACTTTCTCTATCTCTTCATATTTCTGTGCAAGTTTCTGTTTCATCTGCTACGACAGCAGGGAAGTTGGGAGAGACCCAGCCAAAGGGGAAGTGCAGGAGAGAAGGCCAAGTGTGTTTCACCAGTGCACCATCTCTGCACACTTGTCTGTGAAACTTTTAGTATCAGAATGCAAACCCTGATCATTTCAGCGGCTTGTGAGAAAGTAGCCTACCGCCAAAGGGAGCGTTGGTAGGTGACCAACCCAAGAAACACAACCCCTTACAGGCAACGGGACATTTAGGGATATGCCTGGATAGAGTCCATAATGAATTCAGGGCCTGAGATCAGTCCCACCTCTTATTTCCAGCTCAGTAATCTGTCTGGGGAGGATTGGGGAGTAATCTGGCGAGAGGGAGAGAGAGAGAGTCCTCTCCAATAATCCTCTCTTTGCCGATAGTCCTCTTATCGTTTCAACCATCAATGTCCAAGACAAAATGTATTAAAATGTCCCAGTGGACAGAGACCCGCGACACAATGCCCGTGTGCGTGTGTCTGTGCATGCGTTTACAACACGTGTACGCATGTGTGTGCGTATGTGTATCACTCACATATAATATTAAGCACATTAAGCTCAGTGCATAGCAAGTGTATGGCTCATGGGAACAATCTGCACTTTGAAACATAAAGCAGGAAGAACATTTGCAACTCACGCCAATACGATGACGATGTTTCTTTCACTAACACTGCACTACTGATCCAGAGGGAATTGAAATAAATGCAGCAGCAGAAAAGCTTATCTTCCTGTATCACCAACATCACAAGTTGCCAATGATAAGGGCCAAAACAACAGTGACCGTAGAATTGAGCAGAAGTGAAAGATGTCTCTGTGTCTCTTCAATATGAATTTATCATCAACAAGCAAGTATGCTAATGATAAAGTGGAAGGTGCTCGTACCACCACCACTAATATGAATATGAATACAAAACAGCAGTCATTTGAAGAGGAGGTAAGCCTATACAAGCAGCAGGCTACATGGAGCCTAACTATGTCACTATGTCTGTATTATTGCCAATTCAGACAGTAAAGCAGAAGAAACCATGTGGGGGATCAGACTGACCTTAAAACTTTAACAGCCTGTAAAATAATGGATAGGTGAGAGAGAGAGAGAGAGAGAGAGAGAGAGAGAGAGAGATTGCTAGTCTCTCTGGCTGTGTGACAGTGCAACTTCACCGTGTGCATTTATGCTGCTTTAACGTGCTGTCAGAAATATCGGAATTGCGACTGCGTAGCACATGAACGACCCGCCAATGTGGTAAATACAGCTGTGAAAGTAAGAGTTGTTGCAATGCGACGCTTAGCGACCAACAAGGACTTTTGTTACAGGGCCCACTCGGGCACGGGAAGTCGTATTTACGGGTTCAGAGATTAGAAGAAGGGGTTAAGGAGGAGCACCGGAAAGCAGCACCACACCATCGCTGTGACCGCTCATCCAAAATCACCGTCATTTCACTGCTTCAAAGAATTAAACCGTCCGCCGGGGAACACCACGCTGGCTGCAAACGGCGTACGTTACCGGACACCGTAGATAAGACACAACATTAGTTTCGAGTTGACTCACCGTTAGATGTCTGCTTTTTGACAGTTTGTCAGGAGTCTCCGAGCGTCGCTGTCACCACTACGATCCTCCCTCCTGCGCTGTGGCCGCAGACTAACGTGCTCCACCCTGTTGAAGCTCTGCTCCAATCAAAGATCGATATCAGTGAGTGGCTGCTCTTTTGTCCAATCGCAATGATGTTTATGTAAGAGTGACGGGATTTCTGTCCAATGGCAGCTTCCAAGTCCCAGGCCGGCCGTACGTCGTCAGTAAATTCACTTTTGACAGACACCCGGCGCATACAATGGAGAACTTTGACTCCTTTTACGGGACGGCGCGGGTCCAATCGCCGGGGGGAGCGGGCTCTAGATACGGCCACGGCCCAGGAAGATTCCCCCACACCGCCCAAAGCACTGGAATGTCACCGGGACAGAAATGAGCTTTATTCTAGAAAATATAGGGCCTCAAGCAGGAAATGACAAATTACACGAGTACATTTGATCGTGTACACGAGGATGGGCCAGGTTGAACTAAGTAGTACGTTATAATGTTTCATTTCTATTGTATTTTCCCTTGGATACCACTTGGTGGTAACTGAACATCGCTTCCATCGATAATGACTCAAACAAAAGTGTCTTTGATCGCCTTATTCAGACGCGGCTGATGGACCACAGGTCTCCTAAATAACGCAGGCAAAATGAGCAACAGACCTTTTTATATATTTCCAATATAACTATTAAGGCAACAAGTCATCTGGCTAAATCCTTATACTGTAGGCTCTAGCTGGCATCTTTCATCTCGGTGAGTCTGACATGACACTAAACGTTGCCTATAAAGGCTATCAACAATTGGAAAAGTCCAACGCAACTATAAATGTCGCTACCTCGAAAGAGTAGTTGTGCCCATTCCTACATATTCAAACTGTAGATTGATAGCGACATCTTGTGGAAAAAGTGCAAACTTCAGTTGTAGGCTCAGAGGTCTGTCGTTGACATAGTGACTTTTCTCTCCTCTGCATAATGGGACATTATATTCAAACACTTGTGACCAGGCTGCATCACAATGATCAGCAGTTACTATGAAGTGTATTCTCATTATAAGAACGACCATCCAAGGTGGTGTTTCACGGTTTTGCATCTCTTCCAGTAAGCATTTGGTGATGCAAGATCCAAGAGATCCGATCGGGGATGCAAAATGGTACATGTGAAGACTACAACCTAACACTATTTTCCAAATGTACAAATCCAAACAAATGTCACAAAAATCAGACCAGACGCCTTGGTTTTGCTTTTGAAGAGGTTTATTGAAAGAAATATTTTGAGATCTTATAAAGTTCAACCGCCGATAATGCTATCACACACACTCAGGACCCAGAGCTGAACCATTTCCCCCTCTAGCTTTCTTGAACGCTTGATATGGATAAAGTATCATTCACTTCTATAAGCACACGCAGTATCATACTTATATAGTTAACTCAATATTCAGACTCTGTTACTCTTCCACGACGGGGCTGCCATAGTATACAATTTTTGCTATTTTCCAAACATTCGTGAGTGTACTTTATATTGTGCTGACACCAGTACAACCTTTTTACGAGTGTAGCCCCATTCCACCTGGGCAAAAGCAAGATTTGAAATATTTCAGGTGCACTTGATTTGACTTCCCAGGCACTTGAACAGCCTTTAACAGTGGAAACATTCCTTGCCCAGATTAGCTGAATCAAGCGCTCCTCAATATTTAGGAAACAGTCAGCTGTTGTTGTGCCCAGGATGCCATCGCTCTGTTACAGTGGTCTGTAACTAAAGATTAAAATATGCAATATAATATTGTATCATCTAGGATCACTATATTTGCAACTATTCAATATCCCTCTCTTCCATGACCTGGAAGTACTACGTGTATATATGTATATATATGTATATATATATATATATATACATAAAACTCT
>OMOT01088484.1:3774-22553 GCA_900312575.1 Acanthochaenus luetkenii | reverse complement strand
GAAATGTGATATGTGTGTGTGTGTGTGTGTGTGTGTGTGTGTGTGTGTGTGTGTGTGTGTGTGTGTGTCTGAAAGTGTGTTTTTGCAGGAAGAAGGAAGGCTGAAGGGGAATGATGCGTGGGAGGAAAGTGACAGCCACAGTCTTTCAAGGACATCTGAAGGTAACTTAGGGAGCTCACAATCCCCTACATCACTGCTCCATTTACCATAGGCCACAATGGAGTGCTCTCTCACCATTATCCCTCTCCTTCCACTGTGACGACACTCTTTAAAATGCCACCCACAAAGGTCAAAAGATGATTGCAAGAGCGCCATTGGTTCCGTGGGGTTGGCTTGTTGCTGTGGAGCAGCTAGATTTTCCAAAAGCTGACTTTCATACATCACTGTTATTTTCTACAGAGAATGTAGTGGCGCATATATGGCAAGGCTAGTACAGGTGATCATATGTCATATTAAACTTTAATGATCCCTTTGGGGGAATGTGGGTCATGGCAGCAGCAAATAGTAACAGGATACAGCAAATAAAAATAGGATATAAATAAATATAGAGCAAATGGCTCTGGTTTTATAATGTAAATATACACAATTGTAATGTTAGAATATAAGTAGAATTGTATGAATGGAATGTATTAAGACAGTATGTATTATAGTATGATGCGCAAAATAGCAGAACATACTGAAAAATATGTGCAATGTGAATTTAGACCAAAAATACGGAATATATGCACTATCAAATAAGTTAAACCCCCCCCAACATTTTAAAAAAAACAAGAAGATATATGCAATATGTTTAAATTAGAAGAATGTGAGAATCTGAAGAAAATTACAGCATATATACAGGACGTATATGTGCAATGTGCATCATGTTTACATTTACAGGTCTACTGAGGGCCATACAAAGAAAGTGTGTATGCGTGTAGTAATGTGTTGTAAAAACAAGTCACCATATCAAATATATTCATTTTACAGATTTACAGCATTCTGTCCAATATATATATTTTTTATTACATTTGTAATTTCCACTGATAACATTATATTACGGTATTTAGCAGACGCTTTTATCCAAAGCGACTTACAGTACATATCATCATTACACTACATTACAGCATTTAGCAGACGCTTTTATCCAAAGCGACCTACATATCAACATACTGTTTTTGTAGAGGCAACCATGCAAGGCGCCAACCTGCTCAATGGGAGCAATTTTGGGGTTAGGTGTCTTGCTCACTGACCCTACGACAGTTTGTTGTTTTTCCCAGTAGGAGCTGGACTCGAACCTTCAACCTTGCGGCTGCTGGGCGGGAACTCTACCTCCTGAGCTACTGCCGTCCCATAGACAGACAAACAGTCATACTCACACCTACGGGCAATTTAGAGTCTCCAATTCACCTGACCTGCATGTCTTTGGACTGTGGGAGGAAACCGGAGCACCCGGAGGAAACCCACGCGAACACGGGGAAACTCCACACAGAAAGGGCCAGGCGAGATTTAAACCCAGGACCTTCTTGCTGTGAGGCGACAGTGCTAACCACTGCGCCACATGTATTATTCATATAGCTATGTTTTACAAGTGTCTTTTACTGTACATACAATAATATACCAGCATCCAGCAGCTCAGTGGTTTCAATGTATAATAGCAAGTGTGTTCAGTCAACCACTGAGTACAGTTGTTTTGGTGTGACAAACTACTACTTGTGTAACTTTCCAAATGGATAACATTGCATCCATTTTCCAGCCAGTTTGATTTATGCCCTTGGATTGGCTTGTGTGATACACCAAACAACTGTATGCTTTTTTGTTTTGTTAAAGAAAAAATATGTACTGTTTTGTAATCATATAAACTGTACGCATCCAATCCAAAGAAGATTAAAAAGGGCGGCAATAAAAACATTAGCATAAGAGAATGACATTTGATTGCCAAATTGGCTGCTATCGTAATCATTAAATAAAATCCTTGGTGGCCATAGTATATTATGCATGCAAAGATCAAAGTGTTAATTTCTTTACCATTAAAACACATTTTAACGTTCAGTAATTGGATGGGCTACAAGCAGCTGGAGCAGAGTGACCGTAAAAAAAAAAGATTTAAAAAAGCAACGTGCCAAACAAGATTAGGATGTTGCGGTTAGACCCTTGTTGTTGGCAGTTGTTATGATTGCGTTGCCCTTTCCATCTGTAGAGCTCAAGTAATTGCATCCCATTACTGGCCAACTTCACACCATGTCCATCAACTTGTGCCAGAGAGAATCCACTGAGACATCATAACATTTCAAAAGATCCTAGATTTCCCAGTCGGTTAAGGTCCTGTGCAGCCCAACAGTTGTTAGAGCATGGCTCTACAGCAACACTGCCAGGGTTCCATTCCCACCGAAGCTAAAAATGCATGCTCTCACTGTGCGGTGCGGTAAGGCACTTTGGATAAAAGCCTCCACCAAATGTTATACGTCATGGCATATGTTATGGTTGGTGTGAGCATAATTCTTAAAATTGGAGGTAATAATAATAATAATAATGAACTATTTATATACGACTAATCAAAACAGAGTTACAAAGTGCTTCACTGGAATAACAGAAGAGTAATAATAGTAGGAGGAAGGGATACAAGACAAAGTCAAATACATAATGCAAATACATTCCCAGAAAAACAAGTTAAGTAAAAGCAAGTCTACAGGCAAACAGTGCCATTTATCCCACTAGTTCAAGCCACCATACATATTACATTACATTACATCATTTAGCAGACGCTTTTGTCCAAAGTACATTTTGTCAACAGTAGTCAAAGCAACCGTATATCACATTCTTCATCAGCTAAGCCTTCAATAGGAATAAGTAGCATTCATAGTTAAAATAAATAATTATTATTATTAGTTTTTTATTAGTTTTTAGTTAGAAGAAGAAGAGTAGGAGGGAACCCTTACATGTTAGATAAATCAGTTCAAGTGGGTCCAGGTGTAATCTGAAGAGATGGGTTTTTAGTCTCTGGTGAAAGATGGGTAGCGATTCAGCCGTTCTGACTGAAGGTTGGAGCTCGTTCCACCAATGTGGTGCCAGAGATGAGAAGAGTCGAGCTCGTGATGAGCGACTTCTGAGTCCACGTAGCGATGGGGGGGCTAGGAGACCTGCAAGAGGGGTGGAGCGAAGCAGACGAGCTGGAGGTTGGAACCTGACCAGGGATTGTAGATAAGGAGGGGCACTTCCATGTTCTGCCCTGTAAGACAGTACCAGTGTCTTAAATCTGATGCGAGCAGAGATGGGAAGCCAGTGAAGTGACCAGAAGAGGAGAGTGACATGGGAAAATATGGGTTGTTTGAAGACCAGCCGGGCCGCAGCATTCTGGATGCGCTGTAGAGGTCTGGTGGCAGAGGCGGGTAGCCCGGACAGAAGAGCAATGAAGCAATTGAAGTGTTTCATGCTACTTGTTCCTATTGAAGTGTTTAGCTGATGAAAGACTGCGTTGTATAGTTGGTCTGACTGATGTTGACGAAAAAGGTACAAATGTAAGTCGCTTTGGACAAAAGCCTCTGCTAAATGATGTAGTGTAATGTAAAGTAGTCTCTAGGTGGGAAATGACAAATGTTTGGACCAGGAGTTGCCCCGCTTCCCTCGTAAGGAACAGGCGGATTCTGCGGATGTTGTAGAGGGAAAACCTGCAGGAGCGGGTTGTCGCAGCAATGTTGGCAGAGTAGGACAGCTGACTGTCCAGGGTCACTCAAAGGCTCTTGGGAGTCAGTGAGGGCAGCACAGTGGTGATCTCAATGGTGATGGAGAAGTCAGTGTGAGGGCAAGTCTTTCCTGGGAGAAAGAGTCGCTCCGTCTTGTAAAAATTGAGCTTTGTACTATTGAATGTGTGTATATGTTGTGCATGTTGATTTATGTTGGTGAATGTTACTGGCATTGTTCCGGACCATTGACCTTGTATAAAATCCATAAGTGGACCTTCATTTAAAAAGTTTGAGTACCCCTGCTCTACAGTAAGGTGATTTATGTCAATTAAGGCACAGTTGTCATTTCTCATCTTTGTACATTTGTCTTGGAGGGCAAACTCAGTTTGCTATGAAAATCTGTATCACCATGAGAGACATATCACTTTGGATACAAACGATTGTAAACTCATTACTCAGCTGTAAATTGAAGTAAATTAAATGAATTTATCATTTTGGTTCTGCCTCAAGAGTCATATTACCAGAATGTATTTACAAGTGAAGTTGTGCCATAATTTACGTTTAGGCCTTTATTCAACAGATCCTTCCGTTTCCAATACTATACAATGTAAAAAGGCACAACTGTTTCTCACTGAATTGCAATATTCCAACCATTAATCTAAAAGAGAATAAAACATTTGTTTACTACACATTGTGCCTACATAATACACGTGAAATTCCCAAACAACTGTATGTAGACCTATGAATTGCAATAGCACCATCTTGGGCTTGTTTTCATGCATTTATGAGAATAAGAGAGGGATCCAAAGGTGGTGATAGTTTGATCGTTGGTGGTTTGTTCCTTTGACGCCTGACTCTCTATTTGTCACTTTTCACTTTTAATTGACAAACCATCTGCTACTACAACAGTTCAAGGCAGAGTGTCATGAACAGCAGCTCCCAGGTACAGGCAAGCTGCTCCTGTCAGCCCCCCACCCCACACACTCTCTCTCTCCAGACCAGCGGGTGATGCAAATTCTATACACCCAAGTGTTTAGCTTGTTGTTAACAAAATTACTGCTTCCACTTGAAAACGGTTACAGAAATCAATTAACCCAGTGCCATTAGAGAGATAAATATACATGGGGGAAAATGTCCAAGTTTGAAAAGCCTGCATTAAGCGCAGACTGTGACAGGGACTATTATGTGAAAACCCCATTCATTTCCCCCACAGAGAAATCACTTTGGTAACGTAAATCCATATTTGGGCATGCTGATGTCAGACTTACGAGGTCTATGGTCAAGACGAGAATTAAGACAGCATCGACTGAGTCTTACGCCTAACGATTGTTGTGACAGGAGCGTGTAGCAACTGCCGTGATTTGACTGTGTCTAAACCTGTAAAATCGCTTCAACCATCATGTTGAAAAATGTTTTGTATAACCATGTGTCATAAAATTGTATGTGTACTTTAATTGATTAATGTAGTGTTTTTTAAATAATATTAACAAATAATTACATTGATATGAACCAACTAGGGCTGCAACGATTAGTCAACATAATTGACTAAATACATTTTTGTCGACGTGGATTTTTATTAATATACATTTTTAGGATGTATCAGGGCTGTATACATGAACGATACGTAAACGAGTAACTAAACCCCTGAGTTTTGGCTGAAGTTAATCTACTCTAAACCATGAAAAAGAAGCTAGGGGGGCTAAGACACACCCAGTCACTCCTCCGTGCCCCCTTTCTGCAAGTCCCACCCCCAACACACACACACACAGACTACGAGTCCGATAGCAGTGCTAATACATACAATACACTCTTTAGAACATATTTAATTTTCATCTTGTAGAGTTCAGTGTAAGAAGAGTGGCAGCACCTCAGTACAACCCAACACAATTAAGCATCAGGGCAGTAGAGACCAGTACGAGACTTGGCCAGTCTCAGTCCAGCAGCAGCACATACAGTAAGTACTATGTTTTGTGGTTTCAAGGATTACCATTTTTTATATCACTGTAGGCAGCAGGATCCGCCACCACATCAGCCCTGGACAATGCTGTGAGCTGTGGCAGGTAAGGGTTAATTTTGTTAGACGTTGGGATGAACAAATAATATACCCATAAATGAGTACCATAAACACTAAAGTACCATAAACACTAATGGTTTGGCCCAGTATCAGATCAGTCAGTGAAGATGGTCTCCTTTTGGGTCCAGAGGGGCCCTCGTCTTGAAGGTGACCATCCTCCTCAACATCCTCCGGTGTGTCCTCTTGAGACTCTTACCTCACCACCATGGAAACAGTAAGACAGAACTCAAATTTTCAAATGCATTATTATGCAATACCTTTTTATCATATTAATCCGTTAATAAGCATTGGCAGCATAAAAGCCAAAATCACAAATTATTATCTCTGAAATTGATTGGCCATAGGGGCCTAATGAAGTAATGAATACATTGTTTTTTAATAAAGCGTTCTATCAATCAATCTGAGATTATTAAGCATTCACTAATTCACTATTATAATTATTTACATCAAAGGATATTATTACCTTGAGGAATGCAGCCTCCGTAATCACTGCTGTAGGTCTCTATTTTTTCATCTTGTAAAATAAATGGAAGGGCTTAAAATCGAGGGTCGAGGGCAGATGTTGGATGGAGTGTGGTACTTTCTTCTGTAGACATATATCTCTTCATCAAATTCTTGTTGTTGAAATACACATGCACAAAATGTGGCGTACTGAGCAATATTGTTTTTGTTTTGTTAAAATATTGCAAATCCACATCTTTAACGCTATCACTATTATAACATTTGGTATTTGGCTTGTAAACAACAATGATAATGCTATTACTAATTATTACTACAGTGAAAACTAATATTAAGGCAAATATTTTCAATGACTCTACCGATCAGTCGGGCTCCGGAGGGCATCTTTAAGACTCGCTGGCAGGCTTGCTGCGTTGTCGGTAACAAGTACCAGGTCGTTTCTGTTAAGCCCCCACTCCTCTGCCTCAGCCTGGAGGAACTCGCACATATTTGCATTGGGCTGGTTTGAAAGATGTGTGACATTAGTTCCCATCCATCGTTGACGTAATGAGCAGTAGCTGTCACGTATGACACAGTGGCTCTGGATGTCCAGGCAAAACTCTGGGATGGAATCACATACTGTGGTCCATATAGCGAAAGCCTTGGTTTTTCACTACACTGTATGGCCTCAGATCTTTTGCGACGCAATCAGATATTGACTGTGTGATTCTCTTCACACCCTCGGAGTTCGGGGCAGTTTTGCCAGCTCATGTAGAGTTATTTTTGGAACAGGCTGGTGTCCGTCCTCTTTGGCCTCTGGGTGATAGCGAGCAACGTGTGCACTCATGTTCGTTGTATTACCGTAGTACTTTAGTTTAATATGGCAAAGTTTGCAGAACTTAGCACCCCGCATGTAAAATCCAAACTGCCCAGACACTAGCTTTCTGCCCAGATGGAGCGGGTTGGATTACCGCTTCTCCCATAGTAGCATGCTTCTGTATCGCACCTCCTGCCTTATGGTTTTTGCACCACTGAACTCTCAAATGTGCATCTTCGCAATGAGAGGTTTATGCACTGCAACCCTATTATAATAGATTGCACTTCTTTAATCCCATAGGGGAAATTCAGGTGTCATAGCAGCAATTGGCAGAACAATGCCAGATATAGGGAAAGTAATATAATACAGGTAATAGTAAGTAAGTACAGAGGATAATATAAATAATACACTATACAAAAGTAGTGCATAGTGGTGTTGAGCTTTTGTCCTGTGCAATAAATAGACTCCAGCGCAAGATTGAGTCCAAGGATATAGTCCAGAAATGTGTAATCTCTATGTGCAACATAGTGCAGGTTGGTGGGAGAGGGGGGTCTAAGGGGCTAGGGTCCAGTTATTGTGCGATTGGGGTGTGTGTCTGTGTGTGGGGGGGACTGGTCACAGCTGACTGGTGCAGGGATCGCTGGTGTCACGGTTGTGACCGTGTCCAGCACTGTTCCTAGTGTCTCGTGTTTCCCTCTACCCGGTGTTTCAGCACCCACCTGTCTGTTTTCCGTGTCTCTCTTTCCATGTGTGTAGTGATTAGTTCTAAGTCTCATCGTGCCTGTTCTTGTTTTCTAGGATCACTACTCTGTCGTTTCTCTGCCTCCAGTCCTCCTGCCTGCCTACCTCTCTGTCTCAACGACACTCCAGCCGGCCACTCTCACGCCCTGTCCTCGCCCTCCATTCAGCCCGGACAGAACCACCTACATTATTCCCCATATCTACCCCTGCAATAAATCATATTGGCATTATACTCAACCCTCTGAGTCCATGTCCTGCATTTGGGTCAGCCCTTCCTTGAAACGAGACAGCTGGTCGCGTTGACCGAGTTGAACAGTCCGATGGCTGCCGGCACAATCTAACGCCTAAGGAGCTCCGTCCTGCAACATGGCAGGATGAGCCTGTAGTGATCCTCATCAGCCTCAGCTCATCATGGAGAGGGTGAGAGGAGTTCTCCAGGATCATCCTCCTCTCTGCCACTACCTCCAGACTGTCCAGTTTGAGTCCTACAGCAGAGCTGGCCTTCTTCACTAGCTTGTCCATTCTGAGGAGAGGAGTGCACTGGCTATTACAGACTGGTAGAACCTCTTCAGCATCATGTTACACACTCTGAATGACCTGAGCCTCCACAGGAAGAACAGCCTGCTCTGTTCTTTCCTGTAGAGCCTCAGTGTTTTACGACCAGTCCAGTTTATTGTTGATCTGCACTCCTAGGAACCTGTATGAGTGCACCATCTCTACCTCCACCCCCCGGATGGTGACAGGGGTTGGGGTCTTCCTGCTCCTTTGAAAGTCCACCACCAGCTCCTTGGTCTTCCTGGTGTTGAGCTGGAGGTGGTTGTTGTCTCACCATACTACAAAGTTCTCTACCAGGTCTCTGTATTCCTCCGCATTGTCCTCTGTAATGCAGCTGACAATGGAGGAGTCATCCGAGAACTTCTGTTAGAGGCACTTTTTGGTGTTGAAGCGGAAGTCTGAGGTGTAGAGGGTGAATATAAATGGTGACAGTATGGTTCCTTGGGGTGTGCCGGTGTTACTCATTACCATGTCTGACAGGTGGCCCTGCAGATGGACGTGCCGGTGAGGTAGTCAAATAATGATCATATTTAATAATATATAATGTAATTGTCAATGGACTGTTCTTTCTGACAGTCTGATAATGTCCTGCACCTAAGGAAGAGTTGCTCTTCTGTTTTTCATTACATATCACACTAATGCACGAGCATCACGATCATCAAATGTGCACTTTCTACCGCAATTTCCAACCCTATTTATTGATGTATTTCCCATAGATCTTAATGCTGATGTCACTTTGGTCACTGTTCCTATTGAAACACGAGCCAGTTGAGCAGTCTTTGTGACTGAAGCTCCTGCCATCCGTGCCCCAATAACGAACCCTAAAGACTTAGATATTTTCCTCTTGCCATCCAAAATTGAGGTCAAGTGGGCCTTGCTCAGCATTTTTATACATGCCACAGAGCATGATATGATGTTAATTGCTTAATTGTATCATGCAGTACACCTGTATGGAAGCATCTGCATTCGTTTCTCCACTCATGTATTCAGGTTTTTCCATTAATTTGTCACCCGTCTATACATTTTAATGTTTATAAAGAATATGTCAGCTTTCTGGATGGGTTTTTACTTTTGTAGTTATGTTGGGGTGGAATACCAAAATACAATGAGACTGGAGGCAGTAATACAAAACAAACAGGGATAACTTTGTAGCCTTTGGCGGTACCTCCTGTAGTGCAGATACTTTTTTGAAAAATTGTTACCCAATGAAATATTACAGCACGTTTGGTTGAATTGATACACCCCTGTTTGGGTGTATGGAGAAAGGAAAGGCTTTCCATATTTTGTCAGAAATACAACATTTTACACCATGCTGATTGATATACAGTATATGAGGCAGTGTTAGAGGGAAGGTGGCTGTTGTGTTCTGGGTTAACATGGAAGCTGTAAAACAATAACTGGGGAAATCTCCATTTGTTCCATTATTGAACCCCCTTCCTTTGAAATTTGGCTTATGTATGATTGTACAGGGTTCCATTTTAGATTGGACTTTTTGACAAGAGTGCCAGCTATTTTAAGCCCCCAACTCTGCTAGATCAAAGAAATCTATTATGTGGGTACAGCTGGTGAATGACGTGGTTAATATGCAGTGTTGTGCATGAACGTGCTAAAAGAGCGGCGTTCATTGAACGCGTTCATATTTCCGGTGAACTGAACATATCGTTTTGCATCTAATGAACATGAACGTGAGTGCTGTTAACTCTCGCAAGGGTTAGCGACGCTCACGCACTGCTTACAGCACCCGAGGATTTACGGTATGCCAGCATGGCTAGTGAAAACGGCTGTAATTCAAACAACGCAGCCACCAGTCCTGCTGAAGCCAGTTCATATGGATACTTGAAAGACTTTTATGAACAAATCAGTTCAGATTCCAATGGAAACAACGCATGTTTTTATGCTAATTGTGCCGCCGCGTCTGAAGAAAGAAGTGCGACCGCCACATCGGCAACGAGATTGAAATGTCTTTCAGCTAGTGACTGTAATGAAGCCAGTGGTGGAGCCACCAGCTCTGTAATGAAGCCAGTGGTGGAGCCACCAGCTCTGTACTGAAGCCAGTGGTGGAGCCACCAGCTCGCTTGGAAACATATTAATCTATTTTATGTTTGTGAACTGCTGCATCATTTGGTTCATGCTAAATAAAATGTCCATTGCATCTACAGTAAACCTTTACTGCACCTCTTTTTTAACTTTCTGCATAATATGACTTTGTTTAAGTGGTAAAACATACATAGTTTTTTCTTGATCTTGATCTTGAATCTTGATTCTATAGTATATACAGTAATTCATTTCGTTTGGGAAGTGGGCAGTGGCAATGATTGGGCTGAGGGTGGATGGTAGGAGGAGGTTCTACTGAAAAAGAATAGAGTAAAAAAACAGAAGAAATGAACGTGAACTAGTTCATTTTTTGGGACTGTGAACTTAGTACAAAATTATGAACTATGAACGTGAACTAGTTCATTTTAATCTGTGTGAACTGAACTTTGAGCTAGTTCTTGTGAAGTGTGAACTTGCACAACACTGTTATGCATGGTAACCTTAATGTCAGGCACACAAAAGTACCGACTGCAGTTTCTGAATCTCGTTGCACTTTCTGTCCTAGAGGTAGTCAAATTTGACGACTACACGATTCCCTCCCTAACCCTAACCCTAACCCTAACCCTTTTCCTCACCACGTGAAAGTACAAACAAGCAAAATGGAAAGCAAGAAACTTGTCGCCGCCGCTGCAGTGTGCGCCATAATTTGCACAGATAAAAGAAAGATGATTAGACAAAACAGCCACATTTATTTGGTTGCGGAAATTATGGGATGACTACTCTTCAGCTGGTGAGAGATACATATTTTTGACTGTATTGCTTTGTGTATTGTACTTCCACTTGAGATCTCATTGGCTGTTGACTGTTGTGGTCATGAGAGCCCACCCCTATGACTGGCAGTTAGATTTTGTCATAAGAGTCACAGGAGCTGGGGGCATCACACTGGTCGACTGCCTTCCTGCTTTCCTAAAACTCGTAGGCTTAATGCAAATGAAGGCTATATGACTGAAAATCCTAGAGAAAGTCGCTAGTGTGTCCTTAGCTTAGGAGGACCTGGTGATGACTAATGGTAAAAGTACAAGGAGCAAGCCACAGAAGGGGAATGGATCGAGCCCTCAGGCCGTGCAACATTTTTAAAAAACATATTTATATTATAATTCTATGCTGAAATACATCAATAGATAATATTATAACAACAAACATAACATGCAGGAAAATACAAATGTTTGTATTGAGTATTGTGAAAAAAAAAATTACAAAATATATTATATGACTCTAGGAGGTGAGTGCAGTATACCTACACTGAAGCAAATGTCAATTTTAAAGATGAATTGCGTAACATTTTTACCGCCCTGCATAGCATGACATTACAATAATATATATGTGTGTGTGTGGGGGTGGTGGTGGTGGTGTGTGTGTGGGGGGGTGATAGGATTGTCGATCAATACCAATGACACACTCACTTTGATTACTTGGCCAGGTGCTGAGATTTCTGGCTTTCAAAACTCACTTGCCCGTACTCTGTTTTAGATCTCTGCTCTAATCAGTTAGTCTCTATTATGAAAATACCATAGTCATAAGTGGATAATTCAAATAATACTGTTCCAATGGGTGAGTTAATTGTAATTAATTAAATGTTTGTGTAGTTTTTTGATCAAGTGACATTTTCTTATAACAAGAGTTCAGCCTTATTCAGCACTTGAAATAAATGAACATGCATTAAAACCTGGAGACAATATGAGTAGGAAAAGTGAGATTTTAAGACTCAACACTTACTGGATAAAATCTCTATTTAATATGATTTGATTTGCAATGTATGCACATAGAGGGTAGCTTCAGAATATACTTTATGCTGTCTGATACTGTATTTCTTCTGTGAGGTCAAGGGCTAGCTCAGAGTGAAGGCACAAAGCTGTTTTATAAAAGAAGCCTTGCATGTCAAACAAATGAGGCTGAAGATCCCAGCCACCTCTTTATCTCTCAAGGACACTCCAAAATGTATTGGCCAGGAAAGTAGGCTTTAAAAACTGTCTTCTTGAATATATTATTTTCAGATAATGTAGTTGTCCAGATGGCGAAATGTAAATCTCTTTTTATTTATAGATTGTTCACAGAGTATAACTCTGGAATTGTCTGCAGAGTTGTCTGCAAAGTTGGGCAGAGGTGAGATCTGAAACCAGAAACAGGAACCACACCCAGGAAGCACTTAAACGACGGTGATGTGCAGGAGGTGGCCAAGTTCAACGTCAATCCAAATGAGCACAACGTTTTTACAATACGATATTATGGCACGGTCAACATTCATATTAAGCAGCTTTGGAAACAGTTATTAACTGATCTCAGAAATGATTTCAGAAAGCGATTCAGCTATGGACAACTACGGTCGTTGTCTCAACTTTCATTTTCGTGCCATGTTTACACCGTTTTTTTCCTGGGTTCACTACTGTAAAGAAAGCTACAGTGAGAAGGATGAGGAACAGTGAAGCAAGGCCAGCTTTATCTTTTTGCCAACAACTGAGAGATATTTCCCCACACAATTCTCCTATCATCCACTTCCCTCATATAATGTCTTCTTGTTGAAACAGACATGCAGGGCAATGAGAGGCTGCCGCTATCCTCTCTGATCAACGTCTGAGAGATTTAGCTAGCGTCTAACAGAAACACTGTTTCCCAGTGGTCACTGTCCATCATGCAGAGCTGAACAACCCCCTATTTCCACTGCTTACCGGACATTCATGCATTTGTCTGCACGTTAGAAAGTCTTTACTTCTTTATGAGCTCCTGGCTGAGGAGAGAGTGGAAAATGAGAACCCATCGTTGTATCCCTGGGGCTCAGATTTGAATTTAGCTCTACCCTATGGGTTTTCTCAGTTGGGTGGCTGGCATCTCCCTTAGGGATAAAGTGAGAAGCTCAGTCATCCGTGAGAGACTCGGAGTAGAGCCGCTGCGCTGCTCCTTTGCGTCGAAAGGAGACAGTTGAGGTGGTTCAGGCATCTTGTAAGGATGCCACCTGGTCGCCTCCCTAGGGACCACGGGGCAGACCAAGGACTAGGTGGAGGGATTATATCTCCACGCTGGCCTGGGAACGCCTTGGGATCCCCCAGTCAGAGCTGGTTAATGTGGCCAGGGAAAGGGAAGTTTGGGGCCCACTGTTGGAGCGGCTACCTCCGCGACCCGACTTCGGATAAGCGGTTGAAGATGGATGGAAGAAGCTTGTAGAGTGGATGTTATTATTAATCACAATTTATTTTACACAGTCACAGTTGTATAAGTTGGAAGCTGCTTTTATGACATTTCTATGCTAGTATTTAAAGACTTCCTTGGACCATGATGTTTGTGGGTGGGTGTGTCGGGGTGAGGGGTTGTGCATGTGAGAGCACATCCAAGAGCAAGGGAGATTGCATGTTCGGGTTTTGTGAAGGAGTTTGTTGAGCGGTCCCGTCAAAGGCTGTCCCCGAAGGACACTCAGGCGCTGGCATGTTGACAAGAGCAGCTGTCTCAGTCAACCCTGCACACTGATAAGAAGCAGCACATCTAAAGACTGAATAATTGCCTGCTGATCACTCCCATGCTGCAGGACAGCAGGGGACAGGCAATCAACACTCAATCTCTGGGCGGCAGGAAGAAAAAAAGCACAGAATGTGGCCCATCCAGTCAGCAGGAGACAGGAGGGTGATGTGTTCATATTGACATGTGCACAAATGGGAAACTGTGTAGGCAGCTGTACAGATACAGTAGTATATGGCTGTGGTGCTCCTCAGTTTTGAGGTGACAGATTCATCGCACCCGTCTCTGGTCTGGTACAAATATTACATTTTTCTCCTTTGATGAATAATGAGTACATGTTTTTTATATATATTTGCAGGAACCTCTGATTCAGTCAGTTATAAGACTGAAGGATTATCTTGTCACAGTTTCAGCTGTTTAAATCCAACCGATCCACTTTTATCAAAGCTTACTTTTTCTTCTTTTAGCGAATGTTAAATCCCTTATCTATTTTCCTCACTTAAACATCTTGTAAACAGGATTTGGTGGACTAATCCCCATTCTACAACGGATGTGACTCATGACGTATTTTTTTTGTCTGCCACAGGCGCGCCCTTGTAAACGCGCCATGTAAAATCCATTGCATAGGCTTTTTAACCATCTCAATACCAGTATTTTTTCTAACACAAGAAAGGGCATGGGCTGGAGTTGAGATTTGCAACATATGCCAGAACAACAGACTACAGGGCATTGATAGACAGATGTGAAACTCTCTCCCACTCCTCCTCCTCCTCCTTTTTTCGATTGACCAAGTGAGCCATCAAAACTCCATGTAGTAATTTCACACACATCGCGACTCGACTTCGGATAAGCAGTTGAAGATGGATGGATGGATGGATTACTCACATACCTTTATAACAGCAGTGTGATGAGATGAACAGAGCTTCTGGACATTCAACGTGGGATAGCCTATTCTGTGGATAAACGAAAAGCATCCATTGTGCAACACGAATGAATAAATTAGTTACCAAACTACACTACCTGACAGGCTTTTAGCTAGTTGGGATGTTCCATCTCCTGCAAAGGGAACAAGCTATGGTAGCTAGTTACCTAGCTACAGCTTCACATGCTACTGTGAAAAAATGCCGGTACTATCGTGAGCCTGAAGTCATACTTTAGCGAAGTTCCAAAATGCATCTCGAGGAAAAACCTACCCATGACAATGTCTATTCCTTACTCAGGCAGATCAGCCCTGCTATCAACAGTTGGTACATGCTATAATGTAGTTCTCCATCGTTATAAACAATGGACCTCATTCTGGAACGCAGTTAAGAAAAAGTTAAGAAATGTCTTCTGAACTCCACTTACGAAGTTCCCAGGACAATTCTGGTATTCCTGAATGGTTTCTTATCTAGGATTCGTTCATAGCCATGAACAGGATTTAAGAATGCGGACAAGAAATCGTAGATAGACCAGATTGTTGCGCCCATGTTCTTAAGGGCTTTGTGAGAAATCATTGGTGATTGTGTTAACATCAATTCTACAGACATCCTTGGATTTAAATAATTGTAATAATAATAAATACAATAATATTTGTATCATTAACAATTACATTTCAGTGTCCACAGTACCGGATAGCACAAAGTCAATGTCCACAACAAGGATACAGGAAAAAGTGGTTTAATCACTGCTTCCGGGGCGCAACTGATTATTCTCACACAGAGTCCGGGGGTTAAGGCAGGAGAGTGGTATGTACACAAGCAGGGGGTCGATAGCCAGGCGGGTTGTCAGACGGTCAGGGATCAGGCACACAGCAGGTCTCTCGGTCTGGTCGGTCATACACAGGCTAGGCTTTCCTCGATCTCTCTCGCTCTCTCTTATACTTTTCCTCCAACTTCCCCCCATGGGTCACACACCCCTCTCTGCCTTTTCTCCCCCTATTTAAGCCCTGCCGCTCTCTTCCCCCATTGGCCCTGCCCGATCTCCCTAACTAGCTCAGCTACCTCGCATCTGATGCTGATTGGAGCGGACGTCCATCTCTGGGCTTTAGCGTCCACGTGGGGAACGGCACGTACCGCCCCTCCTTTACTTCCCCCCTCCTATACTCCCTCCATCTGCCACACGTCCTAAAATAAATACAAGCACAACACGAACACTGCAAAAGGCAGTGAATAAATAAATAAGCACTGTGTATTAATTAGGCTGACCACATTTTGCTTCCCGAAAAATTCTGTACAAAATGAATAGAAAATTCATCTATGTAACAATCTCTCTAATTCTTACACTCAACTTATATCTAATAGTATATAATAATAATATTAATAATATAATTAACAAATGTTAATTTAACAACAAGAAAAAGACAATTGTTCTTTTCGGGGGAAAAACCCGGACATTTTAAGGGATTCATTCAAACCTGGACAGTTGTTTTTGGACCCCAAAAGAGGACATGTCCAGGTAAAAGATGTTTGGTCACCCTAGTATTAATAGTCCATATACCGTCTTGTTCCCTATTGTTATTTTCTTATTGTTGGTTTATTTTTTTACCTTGCTAAGTGTGCACATTGTAAGAGCCAGTGGAGAAACATTCCACTGCACATCTTACTGGTATGATGTTGCATGTAACAAATAAAACCTTCTCTGTGCACACAGTCGTTTGGGGAAATCGGGTTTGAGACCTGGCTCAGGTCGCACTGTTTGGATAGTTAATAGCACCCCTTCCCTACGGAAATGGTGCATCTTGGGAATTGGAGTTACTGGAGCTATTGGCTTGTTTTGGCAGAGCTGGGATCAAAATCTAGAAAATTCCACGGATTCATACAACAACAACAAAAATATGGGATACAATATGCTATTTTTATCCAAATATAACTGATTTAATTTAGGGTAAAGCAATCCTTTAAGGCAGATCATTGCCACAAAGAACAACAACATAGTGTTTGCTTTAAGGGAAGGGAGAAGAAAATAAAAAATAAAGGATCTAATTTTAAAATAAGTGATCCTCAACTGAATTGAGAGGGATTTCTTGTATACAGCTCTCATGGAACCAATTCTGATGTTGTGATGACCAAATGTTTACTCATCATGAAAGGCCTTTTACATTCCCAAGGCAAACAGCACCACCTTCCCAATTTGCCATGATGCATTC
This sequence comes from Acanthochaenus luetkenii, assembly GCA_900312575.1. Classification (NCBI taxonomy): domain Eukaryota; kingdom Metazoa; phylum Chordata; class Actinopteri; order Beryciformes; family Stephanoberycidae; genus Acanthochaenus; species Acanthochaenus luetkenii. The sequence goes on along the minus strand of OMOT01088484.1, from coordinate 5,598 downwards.
CCAATGGAGCTCTATCAATGAAGTGTCACTAAGTTTCACTCAGGTGTAGACGACATGATCCAACATTATCTACAAAATGATTTGGCCTCTCTGTTGATATGTAGCTAGCTCCCCCCACAATGGCTGTTTATGCCTTATGCATAATTCATTTGAAATGTATGACCTATAATGAATTCTCTATCCATTAATGAGACAATGCTCATTATTTTCCTCTGCTTATCACACCCTCACAACAAAACAAAATCAATCTGCGGCAAATATTGCTGAGCCCCTGTGTCTTCCCTCTGTGTTTAAATTCAGAGGCTTCCTTTTATTTGAAGCAGAGAAAAAATCCAAGTGATTAATGTTTTGAAAGGATACGGGGACACTGTTCTTTTAGATAAATAGCAGATACTAAGAGACTGCTGCTACCAAGACAAATGTTGTTTCTTTTTGGCTTGTCTCATGTACGGTTAAATAATAGAACATAAATAGCTGGGCTTATATTTTATCCTCTGAAAATGAAAAGAAGAATGCGCGTTGAAATTATGACTCAACTAGCACATTAAAGTCTTGTCACATTGCAGTAAATTGCATCTGTATTTTTGGGGAAAACATGCTCATTATGTGAAAGTGGGGGACAGACTACCATTTTATGATATAATATAACTTTTTCAAGGAAGTTAATTGTTTGCAGTATGAGGCATACGTCACATTTTGATATGCAGTTATGTTTACAACATGTAACCTCGCACCGCTGGTCCCATGATATATTCTGCCTCTGGCGGTGCTAAATCTATCCACAGCAGAACATACAGAATCAATAGACAATCAGGTTATCCAGTTGTTTTTCCTCAGTTGGATAATTACTACCTTTAATGCCTTCCAGGGCACTGACGTAGCAGTTTTTGTAATCCATTCGGCAGGTAAGTCTCCACGGTCAAAAAATAAAGTTCATGACTTTTGTAAAACCCAGAGTTTGCACCAAGTACTTTACTATTTTGAGTTTTGATGGTACGATCATAGTGGAGGAAAAATCACGGTTGTACGATTACACTGTTATTCTGTTTTTACAACTCATTTAGTCTCTCTCTCTCTCTCTCTCTCTCTCTCTCTCTCTCTCTCTCTCTCTCTCTCTCTCTCTCTCTCCCCGCCTTCCTCCCCATGGGGGTGTTACATATTGACACAAGGGTTGGAACCGGTGGATATGAAGGGCAATTGTCTTTTCTGCTTCACACGTTACACGTAGGCGGGGAGCTACCTTGTGTAGGCAACACGAACGATGACATATAATCGAAAGAGGGAGGGTTATGAAACATGGGACAAGATATCTGCGCACGGAGAATGACATAATGTTGAGAAGGAGCCCTGCACCCTGAGCAGAAACACACACACTGTGGAAACGCAATGCCTCTCGCTCGCCCTCTCTTTGTCTGTCTGTCCCTCCCACTCTGTCCTCCGTCTCTCTCACGCTGTTGTTTTTTTCATGCCCTTTCATAGTCTCCTGTCCCTTAGCCCTCTCTCTCTCTCTTTCTCCCCCTCTCCACACTATTTTCATCAAGTTCACACACGCCCTCCCTATTCCCCACCCCTTTATTCTGTCTCTGCTGTTTTCTATGCTGCAGCTCTTTCTCTACTTTACTTACCATTGTCCCTTCACTGTCCTCACGTGTTCATCCCCCCTTTTTCTTAGTTTATCTGTCCCCCAGTCCCTCGGCGGGCCCCGCTTCCCTTGTGTTCAGTCCCATCTCACACTTTTCTGTGCTCTACCTCTCTTTCCATCTTCACTGGCACATCTCTCCCCTCGTCTCTCTCCAGTTCCAGCGGTCAATGGCAAACAGGATT
>OMOT01088482.1:27522-38268 GCA_900312575.1 Acanthochaenus luetkenii | reverse complement strand
AACGTGTAGTGACTATGAGGACGGGATAGAGTCTGTGTCAATGGATGTCCCGGGCCTTGTTGATAAGGCTAACTGCAGAAGGGAAGAAACTGTTTGTGTGGCGAGAGGTTTTGGTCCTGATGGACCGCAGCCTCCTGCCAGAGGGAAGTGTGTCAAACAGAGTGTTGCTATTTGCTATTTGTTGTATGCTACCAAATCTACTGTTATTGCAACACTGGCTTATTTTATTTCTCTTTATTCTTAATGCAACCTTATTTCCTGTTGTGCAGAGGAGCTGGAGGACATTGAGTTGCCTTCACCGTCAGCAGACCAGACTGAGTCACAAGAGCTGACCCCCCAGGCAGCCATGGACCTCGCTTCTGCTCTCACTTTCACTGACACTCTGTCTCACTTGTCCATCCCACCCATTGAACCATCTCACCCAGTCACAGAGTCCACGGCCCTCCCCAGCTCTCCCTGCGACTCCAGCAAAATCCCAGGTCCAACTACGGATGCAGTCTCTCCTCCCTTAGAGTACCCAGAGCCTCCCGCTGAGCCCCCCAGCACGCCTCCTGTCGCCCTCCTCCCACCCCAGGCCGTCGATGAGTGCTCTGTAGACGATTCTGCCAGTCTGGCTGTCGTGGATGCAGACGTCATCGGCTCAGCGGAGCAGTCCGTGGAGTCTCAGCCCGCGGTACCTGCTCTCCAATGCGACTATGAAGACGACGGGGAGGAGCCAGACGAGCTGACTGCAGAGCCCACCTCTGAGTAAGCTTGCGTCAGGTCACACAGGAAGTACAAAAATACAAAGTGATGTTGACAATCAGTGGGGCTTTTTAGGCAAACACTATGGAAGAAACACAGCACAGACCAAGGGAGAAGGTGCCCCGTCTCATTTGGTAGTCTGACAATCATACTTAATTGTACAGCTCCATCATCAGACTAGTTACACTACAGGAACTGGCTAAAGCATTAGCATATAAGTAGAAAACTACTTAGAGGCACTGTAGTATTATCCTTGGTCTTTTGTATTGTATAAGATAAATTACAGGTACTAACTAATCTGTAAGCCAAAAAGGTTATCATGTTACTTTGTCTAGTGTACAATTAGATTATATAAGTGACTAGGCATTGCTTTACAGTCCTTTCATACACTAGTGGAATGCACTTGAATACTTCCAAAGATATACACATCTTTATATGGAAACACACATTATACATGTACTACTGCAAAGCACATCTGCACCTTAATCTTAGTATCCATGACATCCTCAAAGTTTCTGAAATCACCACTGCTGGTGGTTCAAATCGGTAAATTTTACATAGACATTCACTACACAAAGACTACGAGCAGATCCCTTGGTGCAGTGTTACATCCCGTGTTGCTGATGTGTGTTGAAGAGATATTATCCCAATAGCAACACCCCAAATAGAGGTTTTAAAATAGCATACATAGCTTTATTTTATAGGTTGGCATGTAGGCACTTTTAGTTAGTGGCCCATGTATGGAATTTTAGAGTGCTGTTGATTTGTTTACAAGGGAAATATTAATCTAATTAATGTAGTCTTAGTTAAATCAAAAGGTCAGTCGATTCTTTCTTAAGCCTGCTTTGATGAGGTCAGTATGTTTTGAACAGTGTCATTAATTAGATTTATTCAGCCAGTCTGTACAGATAACCTGTGAAGGCAATTAATACTACTTATATATACGATGTCTCATTCCACATTATTCCCACTTGCAGTATCTATGCAATAGTATCGCCTGTGACTTGACCTTGTGTCAACAGGCGATATGTTTACAATGTAAATCTAATAGATGACAGATCTTTCATACGCAAGTAGTCTCCGGTAACAGTGATGCTGCTGTTAGTTGAATAATTCATGTTTTGTTTTAGTAAGGGGCAGTGTGTTTTTACACTTTTAAAGTAGGTGCTAGTAGGTAAAATAAGAAAATAAACAAAAAAAGTATTTTTGCAGATATTGTATCAATGAATTGTATGTTTTATTAGGAATGAGTGCAAACAAAGAATCTGTTGATGAATGTGAAATGGCTGAATTTTTCCACTGGAACAAGATTTAAAAAAACAAAAACAAAAAAACAACGTTTTGTCCCTTGTTTTTCATATTTCAGACTCATCAACCAAACACGTTACAATTCAGAATAAACATCCATTTATAATTACAATAAATCTGTCATTGTTAAACCATTCCAATTTATTTCTTTGTTGAATGCCTAAAATATACATCATATACATCACAAGTTATTACAACAAGGGTATACATATTGCAGTGTGATGGCCTAATAATGGTATCCCATCCCGTTTTGGCCAATTGGAGCTCACTCAATGCATCCCACTATTACATTTTACCCATTCCTCATAGGAACATTATTCCGTAAAATGTACAATGAAAAAATGTGTTGTTTTGCTTGGTAGACACACCAAGTGAGAAATAGGCATCGCTATTTATTTCCCTTCGGTAAATTTACCACATATAGGTCAAGGTGAGTTTCCCCATCAAGTTAATATTAAGTTATGTTTAATTGAATTACTATTTAATCTAAATGAAATATACAGTAGGAACAGCCCTCATGTCAATATAGTCACTGCTCATGATCCAAGCACAGAGCAAGTAAGCATGTGTTATTGTTTAAGATATATACCTTATATATAACTTCCTGATTGCTAAGATGACTTGGACAACTACTAACATTCTTAGGAGTAAACTGCAATTTCTGGGTTGTAGTAAGAACAACAAATGCCATTTTTACTTCCAAGTCAAATTACCTGTGCTCTTTAGGGATTTTAAACTGTACAACAGAATAAAAATGCTGATTTAGTCACCTAAATCAAAAATGTTGTACATACTGTATATTTACACACAAAAACAACAACATTCAGTTCATTGATAACAGCACAGCTAAAAAGAAAAGCTCAGACTGCTTCTGTCAATGAAGTTCAGCTCGGCAATAATTCAATCTCTAAGCAATGTTAGGTTCAAGTTAAGATGGATGATACCAAAACAAGAACAGATGATGATTGCTTTGAGGAACTGTGACACTACCCAGAGACCACGTGTACTCCTAAGTGTTGATACTGCTTTAGACAGTGGAGTGTTTGTAGACGAGGACAGTTTGTGGAATGTACTAGAACAAACATTAGTCTACTACATCCATGTGCATACACGCACACACACTGGGACACAAACACATACTGTAATATCGGTCGCTTCCAAGTAAAATGTCAATCAGGAGGAAGAAAACAAAAACAAAACAGTCAAAGATGTACAAAATAATCACTGAGTGCTAGATAAAACAGCTGATTCCATCTTTTAAATTGTAAAAAAGAAAAGAAAAGAAAAGAAAAACAAAACTACGGACCACTTATCTCCCAGGTGTCTTGGCTGCTCCGGCCTGTTCTGGTGAGTTCCCTATGATACACGGTTAGCCGCGTCCTCACAAATTTCACTGGGTCCTCACTGATACTGCGACTCTTGACCACACAATGGGGTTGAGGGTATTATATGTCAGAGGTGAGTGGTGATTGGCAAATGACGAAGAGTTCTTTTTTTTTTTTTTAAGTCATGAGTTTCACGTGGACTTCTGCCTATAGTGAAGCGTCAAGTCCCCTCCGCTCTTCCAGATAAAATGTTTAACTGTTCGCAGGTCCATGTTGGGATCTAGAACCTGAGTGAGAAGTTAAAACAAACAAAAAATACATAAAATAAATAAGGGATGGTTAGAAAAATGAGCGAGGGCTGAAGATGTAAGAGGTAAAATGCTGATATCAAAGGTGTCAATGTAAATTAAAGCCATACTAGGAAACTTCGCACGTTGGAGGCTCCAAATGGTAGCGAGAGGTAGCGGTTTGAAAATGTACTTAGAAATCCTGTAAGGTGACGTCAGTAACCTACACTCAGCATCACACTCATGGATACACAAGGGGAGGTCAGGAGTTTGGAAAAAGGAGAGAGGGCATGCCTACCTGGTCTTGACACATTAGCTCGATCTTCTCCTCAGCTAGCATGGCCATGTCCTCCTCCTTTTCCTGCTCCCCGGACTTATCATTGGCTGAGGAGCTAGTGGTCTGCGACTCATTGTCCAGGTTGATGATCTTCTCGTAAACGTGCTCCATCACCTTCCTCACCTGGAGCATGTCACTGGCCGACAGACGGTCCCTACAGAACACAGTACGTTTAAACACAACTCTCGACAGACAGTTTGGACCACAGATCTACATCATCCATGTTTGTACATATTATGTGTTTTATGCTTATTGCTCAGAGAGGAAATACAATCTTACAAGCCCACAACAGAGACAAAAACACTCACTTCTTCAGAGTTTTTGCACCAGAGGAAGAATGGGGCTGCAGGTAGAATGGGATTTTGTTGAATTTGGGCATATTTTTCTGAAAGAGAAGAGGATGGATAAGTACATCAAATCAGGTCCAGGCATGGAACAAATTGTTTCAGCGAACAAATGAATAATGTAGATGTTGGAACGTCAGTAATGTCAACTTCCACCAAAATGCAGTGGAACAGCCAGGGTTTCTGTTAGAAAAAGTTGTTGCTGGTCCACGTGTCCTGGAAGATTTCAATGTCCCGGACAAATGGGAGAAATTCCGGTCAAATATTATCTGTGTTTATTGAGCTTAAAAACAATTGATAGGAAGGCTCATCATCAAGACGTATAGATTTATAATGTTTTTTATTGAACGGTTGGCTACTTTTGCTTATACATTATATTCCAAATAAAAAGTCCCGTCAATAGACTCACGTGCGTAATGCTATTTCAAAAATAAATAAATATTAAGCTAGCTTACGTTCCTTGGAGCGACACATAAACAGACTTTCCTTCAGCTTTAGGCCTAGTTACATATTCTCGGAATAAAACAATAAAAAACTATTTGCAATCAAACAAAGAATTACATGTAGGCCTATTTGGCTCATAATATTGTAATTACAGCGTGCTGCTGCCGACTTTCTGTTCGCTATAGGCCTTTTCTCAGATAAAATAAAAAATAATAAAACCTAAAAAGTTAACCATAACCTATTGCTGTCTCATATCATTTTACTTCTTATGCTATTTCGCAGCAGTGAAAGCAGCTGCCGACTTAAAATCAAAGGTGCCAAGTGTCTCTCCACAACTTGCAATGCGCATGAGCCTTTTGACCTTGTCCTCCTGGTTGAAGTCATTGTACAGGCAAATGGTTACATTGCCAAAATATAATTGACATAACATCAGCTGTTGCATGGGGAAAAAGTATTTTAGGTTGGGCAAATTAAATCTTGTCGGCATCCATGTGTCTTCCCTGTTTTTCCTGATCTGGACCCCCTGGAACGAACGTAGGTTGTAATTACGACCTACAAACTGGGAATTTCTGACTTTGAACAGAACGCAGCAACTACTACCACCACTGTCACTGCATCTCCTCCTACAGTTTTTAACAATACAGGTTGTGATACAGGTGACATGATACTATACATCAAAACGTTCAACTCATTAAGAGTGAGAAATTTGCCATTACTTTACGAAGCTATACATTTTATGTTTTTTGAGCTATTTAAGTGTTATAGCAATTTATTTTCCCAACTCACACTAATAATGGAATGTTCAGAGGGGATGTCATCAATGGCTGTGGACACCTGTACATCTTTAAAAGAACGCAGGACCAGCTGTGGAGCTCAAGCCCCTTTCACACAGATGAAAAAAGCTGTCTTGAAGACAGCTTATTGGTGGTTTCGAGTTCTGTGTGAAAGGGGCAGACCAGCATTTTTCAGACCACCAATCAGCCACCTTCATACCTAGCCTTGAGGCGGAGTACTTTAAAAAGCCATCTTTCTTATGCATTACGTGGTATATATTGTGATATGTGTTATGGTATATTGCAAAGATAACCAATGAGAAACTACCATAAGTACATTTACCTCGAGCCCAGCTGTTGAACAGATGAGCTGAGCGCAAGATACAACCATATTGGCAGCTTGATCAGACTCCTTTTGGTGTGATATCTTCTCCTGGCAGCGGTCAAGTTGTTTAGAAGATTGGTCTGCATTATTAGTGGCTGTATATATAGCTTCCATTGCCTTACCGCACTTCCAAACAGTAAGTACAAAAAAGATTGTAAAAACACAAACTGAACTTCTTCTATAGTTTGTTCCATCTTTAAAAGCTTATGAGTATAAACAAATGTTTGTGTCTTGCATTGCTTAGCAGAAGCAGTAGTGATTGAGTGAAAGGGTACAATCTGGCAAACTGATGGTTTGCTAAAGGCAGTGTGAATGGGTTTGGAATTAGCAATGCCACATTTCCAATAACATATTTTTGCCGGCTTCTCTGTCTGAAAGCATTTGGTCTTTACACTTACACTGGCACCTCCTTGAGAACTTTGCGATTTGCTCACACAGTTCGACAACAGGCCGTCCTACGTTAGAGTGTCCTAACGTTGTGCGTGCTTTGTGCCGTTAATATTATGCCATTGTTCACACTGTTGTTGCAGGTGTCACATGCAATCGATACAAAACTTTACCAGAAATGTTACGTCTTAAGCAGTGAAATTGCTGGAACAGATTTTCTGGCATTTCGACACCGGCTGCTATTCACACACGACCCCTGTGTGTTTAATTTATGGAACAGGATGCATGTGTGAAAGGAGCTCATGTAATATTGGATTTAACAGAAGTTAAAATAAAGGTGAAAAAAAGTCCACAATACTCACATCTACAGTTATGTCAATGACCCACTGTGGAACTGTCTCATTCAGCAACATGGACTCAGTCTCTCCACCTGAATCTCTACATAGCAGCCTGCAGCATAGAACATATGACATTAGAATTGATGAGGTGGTGCATTTAATGAGTCAACTATTATAAAAAACATTTCTAAACAATCACACATCATTGCAATCTGGTGACATCAATATAATCCAGTGTCACATAGATTGATGCGACAAACATAAGATGGAGACATAAGATGGGTTTTTCCATCCCAGTAGTTTTATGCAAATTATGATTGATCAAACTACAAAGGCTGAATGCAAGTGGCAAAGTTTGATAAAACTTACTCAATATCACAAAAGGTTTTTATGCTTGCTTGAGACATGAAAATATTTTGTCCATAAAGAGATTATGGAATAAATAGCCATTGACACACAATTTTTATTTGTTTTTTCGCCATCATCCTGGATATTCCCACATGGCAGGTAAACATTTCAACCAGCAAAAACAAACACAGGTACTGGTGGACTGATAAGGCAACCAAAGACTTCCTTGGTTTTATTTAAGAAAACATTACAGAACCTATAACAGCTTGCCAAATACGAATTAACTATTCAATTTTTTGTGACATTTCAAAGGTTTGGTTGCATGGATGGAAACGTAGGCAATGAGACAGTACCTAAACAGAGTTCTGCCTCCTGCTTCCCCGAAGATGACTGGCGTGTGTGGTGGCACCTGGAAATATCCATTTCCTTTCTGGACCCTGTTCTCCTGCTCTCCGTTCACTGTGGGAACGAGGGCATATTCATAAGACAAATGGAGTGACACCTTAGACATCCAGCACTCACTGCATTGATCTACAACAGCAAGCAATGTAGTAGATTGTACAGCAAACTCATGTTTGAGACCAAGTGGATAAAAGTACACTTGAAACACAACTGCAAAAATACATCTGCATGCTGGATTGAAGCTTCCAATGCTTTAATACACTTTAGTTTCAACCAACAATAATATAAAAAGGTATTTATCAGGCAATCACTCACATAAAGGGGAAGGAGGGCAGGGCATAATAGACAATTAAATATTGAAATGAAGGAGCTTGAATCCAATATGTGGATATATTTTATTTACTATGTGTAATAGAACTACAACAGGATGAGACAGCATTAGTTTGACACAAATACAAATGTTGGTTATTTAACAGTCATAATCACTGCAAAATAGAGGGATAGTAAACCATCTCCTTACCATGATTCACCTCATTCTCCTCCTCGTCCATGGGGTTGATGTGAGTCCTGGGCCAGAACTCCAGCAGAGCCTGGAGCAACAGCCCACCAAGGTTCACTGCAGAGATGAGAGGGGCAAAAGCATTCGATATAAAGTTATAGCCTTCATGACGCATTATTTAAGTGTTAATTGTACAGCCAATGTGATAAGGTCCGATATCATACGCTTTGGGTCAGATCCATCAGAGCTTGAAAATCCTGCGTCCTTTGCAGACACCCAGGCAGCGAAGCAATCACTCTCATCCAATGTGATAGTGAGCATCTATTCAACAGCATACCAAAGGCAGAGAAGAAAACATAATTATAAACCTACTTAATCAATCTCAGGCATTAGCTCAGATTTTAGCTCACGCCATAGTTGGAAATAGTCATAATTGCCAAGACAGGTGAAAAACTCTTGTTTTACCCAGGTTTGGAACTCACCCCAGTTTTCAGATCAACAGAGAACCAGTTTGGCACATAGACCATTTTGAAGCGCTTTTTGATCTCTTCATCAAACTCCACTTTCCCCAGGTCTTCACCCTTGCAAGCCTGAAGGTAGAAAATACACATTAAGCCCAATTCAGACCACAGATGTGACCAAGGGTGCATTCATACCAGGGATGTTTCGAGCAGTTTATTTGAACTCTGGAGTGATTACTCCTTTAGTTTGGTTCATTTGGGCAGGTGAGGACAGTGTCATTCGAACTCCAAATAACTGCACCCAGTTGCCTGAAAATGCAGGTCTCTGCCCTCTTCTAAGAGAACTGTGGTGCGGTTTGTTAGAAGAGAGAGCGATATCCGAACAAACTACAGGAAACAACACCATTACGCATTATTAACTGGTATGAACACAAGAGATGGTAAATTACAGCATAGAGTCTATCACGCTTAGATAAAGTTACACGGACTGGAATCAGATTTGTTTTGACGCCGCCAATATGTCTCACCTCACGGGATGACAGCAGTGGGCAGTGTGAACCACTATGGCTCAGACCAAAGAACTGTGGGTGTGATCGCACCCTAAGACAAATAATATAGCCAAGAGATTTACTACAGCCTAGAGTTTACCTTGAGGACATCCCAGAAAGCCACATTGTTGTTGGTATCTTTGGTGAGTATGTGTCTCTTGTCATTCAGAATGTGACACTGGATAATACTGGCACCTCCTACAAACACAATATGGAATTTTACGTTACAGCACCTCAGAGAAAGGGATTTGCTAAATAATATATTTTCAGACAAATAAAAACCAGTTTACCTTTGATGACTTGTTCAGGTTGAGTACATAATGGTGTCAGTGGGGTACTGCAGTCATTGTCATAGTCCCCTGATGATCTGAAGTTGTGCATTCCCTTTAGAGACTACACAGAAAAAACAAGTATAGAAAAATGTTAATCATTGCAGATGGCCCTGTATATTAATAATCCCTTCACAGCTGTGAGTAATGTTATGCAATTATCTTTTGAGTAACACCCACACTATCACAAAGCTGGTTTTACATTTTCTACAAATTACAGGAGGATTACCATTAAATAGCATTAAGTGCGGTCACATGCATAGGTCTATCTGCACTCTATTCTGCTAGAGTCATTAGGCTGACAGCTCGCCAGTGATCTCAGAGGTGTCACGCATGCTTACCCATTTATTAACGGATGACTTGGTGGTGGAGACCCAGATTGCTTGAGGTGGGTCAGCAGACCTGTCCAGTTCCATCTGAGCAAGAGAGAAAGAGAGCAAAAACTTGAATGACTGAATGGTTAGAATGAGTTATGAGAATAGGAATGACTTTAAAAGGAAAACACCGGTGTGATTTAGAGTTATAGCCCATTTACTTCTGTCTACATCTAGTTTACATTTCCTCCCCAATCATTTTGTAATGCATGCCTTATGTAATTAGATGGTTTAACATTTACTTGATTGGAGCATAACGTAATGTGCGCACTGATATGAAAACACAACTCAACACAATTAAATAATGATAAAACAGAAACATTGACAAAACCAAATTAAGGCCTTGTGTTAAGTTCAAGTTCATTTATTTATATAGCCCTTTATCACAAGCATGTCTGTCTCAAAGGACTTTTACTTAACTGTGATAGATTTTCTAGCTCAGGCAATTTTGAAGTCTGTGGAAGTTGTTATTCATACTGTACAAAAATGAATGGCAGCAAATGGCTTCTTCTGAAAGTAGAAAAACGAGTCCCAATATCTCAATCTACGCTGACTCTGTGCAGACACCAGCAGGAATAAAAGGAGAAGGGCAAGGAGACGATTGACAAAAATATTTTTAAAAAAACCACAGGTATCATTCTTTGATTAAACTTATGGGGAAAGTTGAATTTTTTTTACTCAAAATCACAGTAATGTAAATTTGCTCCTCCATCCCGGTTACTATTGTGCAGTTACAAAGTGAAAGTGATGCATCACAGAATTAATTCATTATCGCACAACTGGAAATCTGATGTTTTCCCTGTTCCAGGTTATCATCTACTGGCTCCTTACTTTGAGCACCGGGGCCTTCTCCTCACAGATGAGCACACGGATGTCTGGGTTGCGGAGGTCAGTGCAGTAGATCTTTTTGTCCCTGCCTCCAGAGTAGATGTGTGTAAAGGCCTCGTTGACTTGCAGGGCCCACACCCCTTCGTCATGGACCCGGTAGGTGGCGATACACCTTTGCTGGCCGAGGGACCACAGACGGATCGTCCCGTCAGAGCTGCCTGACAGGCACTATGGGAAAAGATGACATAATCAGCCGGGGGGGGGGGGGGGGGGGGGGGGGGGGGG
>OMOT01088482.1:3582-15836 GCA_900312575.1 Acanthochaenus luetkenii | reverse complement strand
GTAGTCATATTATGCTTCAGTAAAGCAGAAATATTACACATTTAACCTTTAATCAGTTCATTCAAAGCCCATGACAGGCATTTTGTTTCGTGGTGTTACGTGAATCCGTTTGAAAGTTATGGGCCTTTTAATAATAGGCCATGGCTATCATTGCCACGAAGTTGCATGAAGCTTATTTCCATCTACCAGCACTACTCTTCAAGAGTGTGCATGCCCATAAATAGCATACTCATAGCTTTCAAGAGGAAGGAAAATAAGAGCGAATTGTATCAAGCCGTAGGTCAAGCAAGGGTCAGCTGACCTGCCCAAAATCTAGCCCAAGCACATCTTCCTCTTCTTCAGTATCCAGATCAAGATATCTATTTTCCCTTAAAGTAATACGTAGATTTTTGGCATACTTTTTTTGATTAACTTACCATTGTGCAAGAAGAAGATTGGTGGAAATGTCCGCTGCGCATGTTCAGTAGTTTTTAGATAAAGCAAAGCTTCCTGGTACGGCTCACTAAACATGAAGTGTGTTTAGCATCTGTATGAAAGTAAATACATATTGGGAGGTGACAGGGGATCACTCAACAGAGATTTGAGCAAAGGGCTTATTTGATAAAAGTTGTGGTATTCCAGTAGAGACAGTAGATCATCTCAGGACCTCTGTTCTTGTGTGTGCACAGCACACAGCACACAGATGGTCACATTAAGACAACTAACAATCTCAAGACTTTGTTGAACTGGATCATTGCCAGAGTGACCCAGTCTCTCTAACAAACTCACTCCATGTCAAAGCTCACACAGGTTTGAAGTGAAGTGGTGTGTCCATTTAAAGTAGTGTGATTGTGATAGTCCTAGAGTCTGGACAATATCATAGAGTCTAGGAGAAACATATCGCTGCTGTCAGGTGCAAACCTCCAAAAAATGAAAATAGAAAATCTCCAAAATGTCAAAAACAGCCTTGTTTTTAGCTTAAAAACATACTGCAAATCCAAAGCTCTAAATGTGACTTTCTGTTGCATGCATTTCAGAAGAGCCTTTAAACTGTCTTTTGCAGTTCAGTGAACACTGTAGGTTTTCAGATGCATTAGTGCCATATAGCATAAACAAAGTTAGCTAGGCCTACCTTTTCAATCAGTAGGTTACTTTATAAAAGCATTCATGGCATGCAATTTTCTTTCAGTGAGCTTTTGATAAGAAATAATTCCCCAAACAAACAAGCATAATGGTACAAAATATCTGATTTATTTATAACATTAAACAATCTTGTCCAAAAGCAATGCTCTTCTGAATTCTGACAAACACTAAAACAAATGTAGTTATACTAGTGCATTCTTTGGCATACTCAAGTTTCAAAATCAACAGTTTCAACATCTTATAATATTGCACTTTGGAAAACATTATTTGTTCTTGATCCATAATATATAGAGACATTTATTAAATGTGTTAGATCCCTGGAAAGCTTGTGCATGTACCCTGCAGTTTTGGTAGTTTTAACAAATTGTACGATGATAGAAAATAATAAAAGAAATAAAAGCTTTCCATGTTTGGGGGCATTTCTTGGGAGGTGGAAATATCCCCCAAAACGAATTTGAAATTGTTAACGTTTCCTAAAGACTTCCAGACCAACACAAAATGGAGGGGTGCAACGAGAAAAAAAAAAGTGCCTATGCAGAAATACATTCTATTGATTGGGCATAATTGTTGACATTTCTACTTTCTGTTTATGCATACAATGGAAATAAATACATATTCTCCCTGTGCATTTGACTGTAGATTAATAATATTGTGACCCAAATTCATATACAATTTGAATACACATACTGTTGCTTGCCTTTGACTAGATAAAAGTGATATGGCCAGTGACAAACATGAAGCAATTTTTGAATCAGTTTAGATCAGTATTTAGAGCTTGTATTGAGAAAAGTGAAACAGTGCAATGCTACAGTACATAATATGAGTAAATGGCGTTTTACTGTTCTGTAGTGTTACTTATTACAGGTGACGTCCTGTGACTGCCCTGTATTTATGTGAAGGATTTGTCAGTGTCACACCATGATAGAAACATTGTCACTTTGAACCCATTTATCTGCTTTATGACGTTGCAAATGGAACATAACCTATTTATTTTGATAGCAAATGGGGAAGCACTGGATTTAGTGTATGAGATGAGCTGATCTGAGATCAACCTTGGCCAAATAAGTAGATCAAGTGAAAGCAGATAACTAGCATCTGGCTGGACGTGTGAAGGGATCAATGCACTTCAGGACAGGAGAAGATGGAAAGTCTATATGAAGGAGGACATTGGGATCTCTGCCCTCTTTGAGTGTTTTCTCTTTGTTTAAAGAGTGGCCTGGGTCCAAATTATGTAAAAAATGTGTTTATGCTTTGTTTTAGTCTACTTAGGTGCCAGATGGGTAGAGTTTGCCAATATAGGGCAAAACAATGAGTGCCTTAAGTTTTTAATCTATTTCAGACATCCATGGAAAAGCATTTGAAGCTATATTTAGTAACTTTTCTGTGACTGACAACTTACCTGACACTGAATTGTACTGATGCGGCAAACTAATCCGATCTGGTACGTTCAGTAGGTCAACACAAATGCAAAAAATGCAGTTAGAAGATTAGAAGACTACATCACACAGTCTTGCCATGGTAGTAAATTATTAAAATAGAATGATGTGAGAAACTAGAAATCACTGTAGATCATAATTTAGCACTGAAGTCAAATTCCACATTTATTCAATAGTTTTTGACAGTAGTCCTGGTCATCCTCTATTGTGTGACCCAAAGGTTTGAAATTATTAAGAACATATTAAAACTATATTTTGTCAAATTACTAAAAGTGTCGCATAAAATCTTTATGCAATATACGTTTATTGGAAACCACAAAAGGTCAAACATGATTTCGCTGTGATTACACACTTGTATCCAGCAAAATATCTCACACACTCACCATGTTATCAAGCTACTGATCAATATACCTCTATATTGATACCAGAGGAAACTTTTATCCTCTCCCCTTTCTCCTAAGAGGATAACCTCTTGCCAGGCCGTCCATGTAATTAAGAATCTGTTCTCAAGTGACCTTCCTGGTCAAATAAAGGTAAAAATGAAAAATAAATAATGGTTCCCTTTGGAGTTTCACATCCTAATAACCTAAACATTTTACCTGCAGGAACTCAAGATACATTATTGACAATATTCTGCACACCGTATCACATATTCTGTGTATTTTGGAGTGATGGACTTGCAGAATGTCTTCTCATGTTTCCTTCTGCTCATATTTGGGGTCAGTTCTAATCATTTCTGTTTGGTTAATTTGGACTGGTTACTTGGATTGGTTCATTTGAAATACTGGTTTGGCTTGCAAGTCACTTAGATTTTTCTGTGCCATTTGCTGAGTTATTGCAATAATGACAACCAACACTATCTTCTATAGCACCTGTTAGCTACTGTCTATCTGCATATTTCATTATTTCCCCTCCCCACTGCTCTTGATTGCAATCAGTCTACCTGAAGTATTTGCCTGTGATTTCAAGGGGAATCAAGTGCACAAAATCCCAGACATTGCCCAAATGAAAGCATGAAGGAGATCATGACAAACTACATTTCGCAACAGTGACAGTCACCTTTTGATAGCATCAGACCATGTCATCTCAACTAATGCCACAGAAATTCATTGATACATAGCAAATGTTTAAGGTTGCTGACGGGTCATTGGCCAGACCCTGAAGTTGCCATCCCAAATCAGTGTGCTGGTCAGAGCAAGCAACTTTGGACTTTAGTTCGAAATAGCGAACATAAGAGAGCCTCAGTGATGGAGGCATACCTGCCATGCTGTGACCATTAGCCTTTGCTTGCAAAACACTTAATGTATTCACTGTTTCCTGTGGTTCAACTGCTGTGTTAATGAATTACATACTTTCTGTGAATCAGACCGTTCAGATTACTTGCAGATCCCCATCAGACAGAACAACCTTTATGCTGTAAGTGCTGGACTTGATCTGCAGAGGTCTCATGCTGCTTGTTACTTCACTGTAGACATTTAATGCAATGTAAGTTTGACTCAATATGTCTTTCCACCCAGAAGATTGATGTGGAGCTAGGAGATAAATGGAAGCAAAACTATGACCCCTTTGTTAGTTTGACATATTTACTTGAATGAACTAAGGTGTTTTTTTCTTTTTTCTTTCTGATGTGATTTAGGCACACCTCCTTTCTTACTATGACCTACATTTTGCACCATCACTATTCAAATGCTTGTCAAGGGCATTGTGGCACTCAGTACAGCACAAGCTAATATTCAAATGGAAACTGCACACACATTTAACACGCAAGGATGCCTGAGCGTGCTCTTTTCTTCTTGAGCTTTCCTCTACTGTTCTGGCAAGATGTTGCCATTACCAAATGCTCATTTCAAGTCATCTGCAAACCTTGTATACTGTATAAATGTTTGCTCTTGCGAGGCTAACTTTTCATTTGGTTGCATTCCATTCATGGTCAAATCACATGGTTTACACTGTTCATTTGCTGTGCTAACCACTGCCGTAAAGAGAACATGTTGGATGGTGTGTTGTGAGCTTATTTTCACTAAGGAGGCCAATCAATGAAGATACGTTTAGTTTTTTCCATAATGCTTTTCATCTCTGCTTTTCTCCTTTGTCTTCACTTATTCTGCCCCACCTGTAGCTGTAAGTAAATTCTAGTACAGGTGAATCAGGATGAAAAGATGGCAGCCATGCTGTTACCAACGGTTCCTGATGGCTTGCGGCGGTTCACTCGTGAATCCTTGGCTGCCCTCGAGCAGCGGATTGCGGAGGAGCAGGCTAAGAATGCCAAGGATTACCAGGAGGATCTCGGGAACGTGGAGCTGCCCAGACCCAGGGCCGACCTGGAGGCAGGCAAGCAGCTCCCACGCATCTATGGTGACATCCCTGCAGAACTTGTTGGGGTACCACTGGAAGACATTGATCCTTTTTACTTCAAGAACCAGAGGGTGAGAGCTTCAGTGTGTGTGGGAGGGTGGGTGGAAGGGGTATGGATTGGTGTTAGGATGGACATTCATGTGCATATTTGTGTGTTTGGACAAGAAGTGAGTGTGTGGTGCTCACGTGGCTCCAGAGACTTAAACACTGAACTATCTCAGGGTACACAGTGTTACTTTTTGTTATTGTTGCAATCAAATTTTAGATTTCGAGTTCAGCTAATTTACTTAAGAGGACTGTGACATCAGCCGCACTTTGCACCACCTCTTTCCTCAATAGCCATTGAAAGAAACAGGTGCCAAAAACACTTCCTGTGAAGTTACAAAGGACAAATTCCAGTCCACCGTAACCAACAAAGGCACTATGTGGGAAAGAGAACATTTGCTCATCAAGCGAATGTACGTTTAATGTAGAAGATCCACGCTGATTTCCAAAGTTCAATGTGATCCAAAACACACAATTATTTGTTGCCAAGAACTGTTCCCTTGGTATGTTTTCTGCAGAAATCTACAGGGATGATCACTACTGACTGGAAAACAGATATGGTCACTATGCCTCATTTGAGTCTATGTGGGCAGAGAATAAATTCAGCCCTTACTGGCACCTGAGTGAAATGGCCATAGATAGTGAAGATTTGTCACTCACAAAACGGCAGACTAATAGTCTGTTCAGTGCTTTTCATTTGATTAATCTCGTTATAATTGTGGGTGAATATATGATTTATTTGACTTATATGATTTATATGCTTTACTTCTACACATCCAAACTGCATGCCTAATTTGGATTTCTAATTTAAACGGATGGGCTATGATCTTGTTAGCAAGGCCCCTTGTTATGGCAGCATTCTTTCTCATGCTCAAAGAGTCTTGCACAATTAACTGTTATGACTAGAAAAAAGTGAGATTCCTCAGTTCATCTTGTGTTTTGATAACATCACAAGAAACCGATTGTCTCGAGACCAGTGGAGGCGTTATATCTTCAAGCAGTCGTTAATATCCTGGTACGAGCTCAGAACACGGTTATTGGTGGTGCAGAATTGTAACAGATGGTAAATTGTAAGCGTCAATGAAGCTCTTGTGCCTAGTACTGTATTTGATCCCCTAAACACTTCCACCACTCAACTCAGACATAGATTTGATCAATAAAACGATCCCCACGAAAAACCCTTCAGATGAATCAAGGTTTTTCATTGAATTCGCCAAGTGGCATTTTAGAGCAGTTAGTTAAGACGAGCCCATAGACCTCTTAGTGGATGCTGAAATGGGATTAGCAGGCTTTGATGTGCAGAGTCGGAAGATCAGGCCTCTGCCCATTAATGGGCCGCTTATGGAGTGATGAAAACGGACGTGGCAGTCGTTCTCAGGGTCTCTTTGTTTTGACATGTGAAGCACTGCTGGATGGGAGGATTATCCAAAGATGAAAAAAATATGAATGCCACATCTGTTCGGGAATGGTTCAGCCCGCAGTGGAGTTGCCTCCATTATCTTAACCCGGCCTCGCTCACTCAGTGTGTTGACAATAGTGCCCTGCTTTCTTGGAGGCTAAAGGGCTTACGGTGGATGTCAACACAGATGGCAGACATAGTCGTAGACTCAACGCAGCAGCTATATTGCTATATTGCAAGTCGAAGGAAAGAGTTGAATTGCTGCTCAGAGCTGCAGTTTCATCCATTGATCTAAATATACATTGATATGGTAGGAAAGTTATTTTGGGAGGGTAAAATCATAACTTATGTACATTATGATGACTTGCTTTGATGATAATAATAATAATAATAATAATTCATAGATTAACTGATTACTATAAATGATGTTTGAAAGATGTGATTTTCTCACTAATGATCTTTTTTCTTTCTGTTTACCCTGCAGACTTTTATAGTGCTTAACAAAGGGAAGGCCATCTTCCGATTCAGTGCCACGTCTGCGCTTTACATATTTAGTCCATTTCACTTCATCAGATCAATCGCCATAAAAGTTTTAGTCCATTCATATCCTTTCTGATTCCCAGTACCTGTGTCTCTGCCTGCCACTGCTTGTGCCATGAGCACAGCTGCATAGTTATTTCTTCTTATTCTGACATGTTACTTCAATTTGGAAGAAAATCGACATCCTGAAGCACTAAAATTGAAAGCGAGTTCAATCAAACTGCCTCACAGATAACTATTTGTACTCCAATCAAATGTGATACATATCTCATCAAAGACAACCATACTATGTATTTCAATTCTCAAAGATAGCAGTGACCCTTGTCCTTTGGTTCCATTCATCCATAAGAGAGAATGATATCACTATTCAAATTAATGTAAAATATAATTTTCTGTTGCTTATCCTGATTTCCATCATCTCCATTTAGTTGTAATGCCTTTGGCACGCATGGATCTTTGTGCAGTCATTATCCAAATGTATATATTCCATAGGATTACTTTCATTGAAAGAAAGGTTGCTTCCCCTTAATTTTGTACATTGTGGGCTCACTGACCAAAACATGGCTTACCACAGAAACTACTGTGGCACTGATTGTACGATAACTGTAAATTAATAATATATTTTATAATGCACTTTCCTTAACCCTTTTTCACATTGTTCAGCCTGTTCATAATGTGCACTATATTGACCAACTGTAGTTTCATGGCAATGTCTGATCCGGCACCATGGACCAAGTACCTAGAGTAAGTATATATTTAACCTGTCTTCAGTTGTCTGATCATAAAGTATCTGTCTGGGACAGGAATTTAAACTGTACTAGCTATATCTGTTCCAATGTTGAGCTTTATCAGGGTTTGTTGCTTTTGTCAATTGTGATTGGAGAATAATTTGACATCTAAGTGCATGTAATATTTACTGCACTCAGAATGCCACATATGACACTTAACAAAGCATGTGGTGTGGAATGAAAATGATATCTTTATGAATATTGTGCTGTCCAGATGACGGCAATAAAAGTTGCTAACTTGCCAACCTGCTGTCTTCATCAGTGGGCCACAGGGGGTCTTTAGCATGCCGCATGCAATCTGCAATGAAAAGGGGAAAGATGTGTATTTGTTTGTACCTGCACCTCAAACGGAAAACAATAATCTGTGTATTCCCATGTTTCAAAGACCAACTGATAAATGAAAAAAGAGATATCAACAGTTGTGAACCATTGTCACATGGCATGGCTGATTTGCTCCTATATTGCACTGGCCCTCTAAATTATTGCGCACAGTTCCTGTAACTTGGTAACTAGGCCAGTGCAATTCATTTCTGTTGGGTTTGACTTGATTAGGAATGTTCGATCTACTGCGTTCTTCCTGCTTGATAGTGTATGGAATGATGTGCAATTTAACTGTCGCAGGCTTGAAGTAAAAGACCGTTTGTAGGTATGATATCAACAAATGCTGGATGTAACTTGAAGTGATCACTAGAATATGAATGCACCACTGGAAAGTCTTGATCATGTTTTGCTTTTGATGAACCAGTTGAAACTTGCATGTATTTATTTCCTTTATTTATACTGTAAAAACCCTAGCTTACAAATATGAGCATTTATAAACATGTAACATATATTAATCATTTAAGTGTAATTTACAATAATAGACACTTTCTAGTATTTAAAACTGTTCAAACATAATAGTTTTGTCTCCTGCTAAAGCACACAATTGGTCAAAAACATCACTCCTCATAAATAAAAAAGTTAGCACAAATTGCCAATTATATTGAGTGAGTTTTGGGCTGAGAGTGCTTGCTCATTGTTTCATTTTTCATACCTTGTTTTGACTCTGATTTCATTCCTTCATCTTATTGATTGAGCTCAAATCAATTCTGAACTTGCAATTCTTGTGCATCATTTGATTCAATGCTTACACTGCATTTTTCTTCTCCATAAATGTTTTCCAGGTATACATTCACTGGCATTTACACTTTCGAGTCAGTAATAAAAATGTTAGCGAGAGGATTCTGTGTAGGACCGTTCACCTTCTTGAGAGACCCATGGAACTGGCTGGATTTCACTGTCATTGTCATGGCGTAAGTAACACCTGCTTACACTATCCTACAATATACAATATCATGCAGTCAACTTTTGTATAGTGATCTTTTTATTAATTTGCTGGCTGCCTTCACTTGTGAATCAATACTTAACGACGATTCTTGTCGTTTACGTGATATTCAGTTCTCTAGCCTGAAAGTAATCTAAAAACAATGTGAGATTGCAAAGTATGGCGTGTTCCTCTAGTTACAGCCATACAAGCATCAGCAAAATAGTCTTGAATTGTGGCAGCCACCCTATGTTTCAAATTTGGGAAGATGCCATGCTTGTTTGGGAAATAATTGTTGTTGAATTAAATTAATCAAAGTTGATTTGGATTATAAATCATCATGCAGCAATATGCATGACTGACATTGTCTTAACATTAACAGTGGCTACATTTTGCTGATGTGTGTGTGTGCCAACTACCAGAGAAACATCTGAACTGAAAAAAAGGACCTTTCCTATTTGGCTATTCAATTATTACCATCTCCGTCAGGTTCTGGCTTGTAGGGACATTTTTGCCCCAGCCTAAAATGACTAGATATGGGCAGATACTATTTCCATCCCTTCTTTCAATATTCTACTAATTTAGTAGAAGTGACCATGGCCAGCCATCACTCAGTGGTGATTTGAAACACCATGACCTATAAGGCTAGTGGAGGTCACAGATCTGTGTGCGGTGGCTCAGTGCCCATGATGCAATTGGTGGATTAGACAGGTGACCTATTCGTGGTGCTTTATTGTCCAAGACCAATCATCCCGAAAGGGGATTTGCTTTGTGTCAAAACAGTGAGATAAAAGGAGTGTTACTGTGTGTAGTCCCGCTAAAATAAGCAACTCTGTGCAACAAAATGATTGCCTCTTTAATAAAGTCATTCAAATATTTGATGTGTGAGACAAGATTATAAAACTTGTTTGGGTCAGTCTTCAAGTCATGATGAAATGAAATGTAGTGACTACGGATCCAAATCGGTCACAGCTAATGAGTGAATGAAACCAAGATACTTTAGCCATAAAAAAGGCATTCAGTAGATATCAAAAATTTCATTTTGGTTGTAATTTATTGGTAACACCATGATATATAAGTGACACCCAAATAATCGGTATTTTACCCAATGTGTATACTTTGATAAATCTCTTTGTTAAATTCCAGATATGTGACAGAATTTGTAGACCTCGGAAACGTCTCTGCATTAAGAACTTTCAGAGTACTACGAGCACTGAAAACCATCTCGGTTATCCCAGGTAAGAACAGTATCATCTGAAATTCATCCATGTAAAGGTCATGGGGTGATGAAGTGGTCTCCTGGTCTATGGAATTTCCTGTTTCATGTCTCTTCCATGTTACTAGTCAGTGGTAAAATGACTGGCAATGGAAGTTGCTAACATTGTTGCTAGGAACATTTTGACCATTTGGCTGACTTGCCCGTTGCCTGTCCCCACAAAAAAAAAAAGAAGCTGCCCTTTGTATTGGTGTTTCCAACGATGTTTAGACTATTGAGAGGATATGGAATCCTCCTTTTCCAGATCACTGTGAAACTTTATTGGGGAAGGTGATGTTACTAAAATATCTGTCTCTAGGTCTGAAGACCATTGTGGGCGCTCTGATCCAGTCTGTGAAGAAGCTGGCAGACGTGATGATCCTGACCGTCTTCTGTCTCAGCGTGTTCGCTCTCATCGGCCTGCAGCTTTTCATGGGGATCCTGCGACAAAAGTGCGTCCGCAGCCTCTCCCACTGTGTCAACTCCTCCTTCAACCCCAATGAAACCTTCATCTGCAACAACAGAACCTGGAGCTCCAGGGAAGACTTCCTCACCAACGAAGGTCAGTCCACTGCCACAAACTCCCCCAGAATGCTCAAGGGACCGGTGTTGGGAAAAGGCATTACATGCATGTACAGCACACTGGATGTTTTAACCGATGTTATCTGTGATTGTCCCTTACGGTAAAAAGCAATAAGAAGTAGAATACATTTTACTTTATACTCTTCCCTTCTCCTCAGATAATTTTTACAAAATTGAAGGAGCAAAGGATGCCTTAATATGCGGATATGGAGGTGATGCAGGGTAAGTGAGCCTTTATCCCCCGTACTGAGTCCTGTATGTATGCCTGTTAATCATGTGCATGGTATTACGCAATAAAATGTTTAGCATGTAATGGCTTTTGATCCCATGCATGTGATCTGCATAATTGGATACAGTAGCGTGAGCATGTGTTTTAACAAAGAACTTGTTTAGCACCAGGCCCAGCACAAATAGGTTTCTAGAACAAACTAAACTAAACACATACACCAATATATGATGTGCTTTCAGCTTCATATTTTCAATCTGTTATACAATTATGAAAGGGAGGGGTGTAGCGTGAGAGAGGCTGTACACAAGATGACATGTGGTGTGGTTAATCGCCCCCAGCTCCACCCTTTTCTGTAAAACAGGAGTAGCCATTTCATCATCTCAAAAGCTCCATGACACGATTAGGTTAACAGGAGCAGACAGGATCCGAAGATGGATATTCCGGTATTGTTGAGATGGGATACTGTACTGATGTCTTGGAGCTCTACAGTCTTCAAGCGTACAGTTGCACTAACTTTCTTTGTGCCTCTGTATTGTAATGTACCAGAAGCACTTCACTATGTCAATCATTAACTGTATGATTGAATTCGATTGCTTACAACTTAAAACTTGTATTTTCTTGTGGAAAAATGTGATATCCAGTCCCAGCATCTAACTGTAACCTTTTCAAATGAGATATCAGAAAAAACAGACACAACGCATATATTATATTTCATCTGTGGAGTGATGGACTTTGTTCCCAATCAAAGGCACAGTGTGAAACCATCAGAATATTGCTACTCAACCTACGCACTGATTAATCCTATAATTCCAAATGCTTTTGAAACAAGCACAACAGGATGCCTCTGCCAATGCCAGGCCAAGTTCAAGGGTTATAGTGAACTAAATACCCATCTGTGAGAATCTGATATCCTACGGTTTCAACAAATGGCTCTTCATTTAGGTGTTCTTGTTATTGATATAAGATAATGGATAATAGCAAAGAACAGAAAAAGATGATGATATTAAGCTTTGGTAAGGAAGTTGAGTTTGTATTGCTAATATAAAAGTCTGTTGCAGATGGTTTACTTTTCTCATCAGACTTTCTAGCCATGGGATTAAGCGTATTAGTACATCATTTTAATTAATTAATGGAAAAAGAATACACACAGTGGAAGTAGTTACGCTTTTTTTTTTTTTTTTTTTGCAGACTTATGAACAC
>OMOT01088473.1:1835-28169 GCA_900312575.1 Acanthochaenus luetkenii | reverse complement strand
TAATTTGAGTTCCTCTGGTCAACAAGTAATCACTATCACAGGTACTGAAGAGCTCAGTCTACTAACCTGCCTGCCGGGTGTGGCTCTCTGACTCCCTCTAGTGACGTTACATGGGAGGACATCAGGGTTCCAGTACCCTTGCACACTGAACACAGCACATCCCCTCCTTTGGGTACTTGTTCTGGGACCCCGACTCCAATATGAGTCGCTGTGGCAGACAAGGTGTCACTGTTGATCCGATAATGCTCTGCCTGAGGGCACTGTGTGTTTTTAGCCTCGTCTCTCCGAGTACTTGAATTGGAGCTCCCATTTTTCAATTCCCTTTTGCCATCCTCCTTGTTCCTCTGTGTTCTTCTGACAATTTGAGGCTCGATGTCGCCATCATTCCCAACCTCTACATCATTAGGAGTGTTGGTCTGTCTATATGCTGCGTGTACTCTTTTATTGCAATTTTCCTGAGTGCCATCTCTCCTCTCCTCTTGTACTCGGCTGGCAAGTGCAAATGTCTCAGGTGTCTCATCACTGGCTTTGAATATCTGCCGTCTTACATGGCCCTAATGAACGCATATTACAGTCTGTGATTCACAGTTAAGTGGCACTGTACACTTATTTCATTATCTGAAATGATAGTGTGTATGCAATGTTTATGCCAAGGTATTTCATAATTGAAGGGTTCAGTGTGTAGTTACCCCTACCAAAAGATGTAGCGCTCTGTCTCTGTGTGGAACCTCCTCTCTCCGACTCTTCTCTGCTCTCATATTCTCTCTACCTCTCCACCCAAAGACAGGCTGCACTGGAATAGATTCCCCCCAACACTCCTCACATCTCTCTTTTTCTCCACTGCACCCTCTTTCAACATATCTGCACTCTCCTCCTGCTATCTTCTCTTCTCTGCATCTCTTCAGTTCAACAGAACAAACTGAAGTGAGATCTTGGTGGTTCTTCTTCTCTTCTCCTCCTTTTGGCCCCTTCCTGTCTCCTACTTCTCTCCATCTCTCATTTGTCATCTCTCCACCTCCTCCTCCTCTCAACCACACCTCAGACGTATCCCCTCGCTTTGTTCCTCTCTCCACTAGACTCTCTCTACCCCCTCCACTGAATGCTCCCCTAGCTTGCACTGAACCCAGATATAAAGGTAAGGCTGGGGCTAGAGGTGGAGGGCCCAGCTCGTCTGTTGGAGTTGGTGAGCCCGAGTCTCCCGGCTCGTCCTCAGCCCCCTAAAGATCAAACATAAGTACACATCATGAGTCACCATGCTACATGTTTGTGTCGATTAGACTGTGGCCGTGTGTGTGCTGCATGTGTAAGCTGCGCATGCATGCCTGACCTTCGCCTGTCCCCTCTCTAGCAGGTCAATCCTGCGCAGCAACTCTCTGGCTGAGCTCCAGTAGCCCTCCATGTTTGTAAGGGGCTCCATGGCTCCTACCTCCCCCTGTGTTACCATTGGTCCTGGCAGTCCTAGGGAGGTCGCTTCACACAGACAAGACAACTTCACAAGACAACCAAGTTATTAAGACAGCTCTATATTCCACATGCAACCAACATTTCATTCATTCATTCTTTATATTCACTTAATCCTTTTCATTCTACACAGAAAGGGTCAAAGCTAAGAATATATATAATGGTTTGCAATGGCATGAAATAAATAATTTGAGGTATAGCTTGCTAACAGTACCAATACCAATGTTTTAGACAGGGTATGGTGACATTACATTAGCTTTAATATTAGCTAATGTTGTTACTCACGATATGATGCTCCTCATCACAATGTCACTTTTGGCCAGGTCACAAAGCCATCATGGCTTTGTTGTCAATGGAAATAAACACAAATGATGGGGTTTGGGATTTTTTTAGTCAACCCACCTTGATGGCAAATTGCTGCAGGAAACCTGCGACCCACATTTACAAAGAAAATAATAGGCTGCTGCTAATTAAAGGGTCTATTGCGGCACGGTGGCGCAGTGGTTAGCACTGTCGCCTCACAGCAAGAAGGTCCTGGGTTCAAATCCCGCCTGGCCCTTTCTGTGTGGAGTTTGCATGTTC
Source organism: Acanthochaenus luetkenii (assembly GCA_900312575.1). NCBI lineage: Eukaryota > Metazoa > Chordata > Actinopteri > Beryciformes > Stephanoberycidae > Acanthochaenus > Acanthochaenus luetkenii. The sequence continues at coordinate 26,126 of OMOT01088473.1, read as the reverse complement.
TCCCCGTGTTCGTGTGGGTTTCCTCCGGGTGCTCCGGTTTCCTCCCACAGTCAAAGACATGCAAAATATATGTGTTTGTGTGTAGTGTGGTGCATGGTGTGATGTACTATGTATATGATGCATGCAATGAGGCGGCAATAGCTCAGGAGGTAGAGTTCCCGCACCGCAACTGCAAGGTCGGCGGTTCGAGTCCAACATGTCGTAGTGTCCTTGAGCAAGACACCTAACCCCGAATTGCTCCCGTTGAGCAGGTTGGTACCTTGCATGGCTGCCTCCGCCAACGGTATGATGATATGTAAGTCGCTTTGGATAAAGGCGTCTGCTAAATGCTGTAATGTAATGTCTATTGTCTTCAATTAAGGGTCCATCTTAAATGATCAACAAGGCTGAAATGCTTGTGAAATGTATGTGTGTTGTGATGTGATGTGCACAGAGTGCTTTGACTCACTGGCCTGTTTGCAGGTCTGCAGTAAGAATGTAGCAGCCTTCCTAAGCTCCTCACTCGTGGACTCAGTGAGTAGAGTGATGATAAGGGGCAGGCCTCCACACTGCACCAACTGGAACTGGTGCTCCTCTACAGACAGGGACAAACACACAAAAGGGAGACCCGTAATACCAAGATAGCAGAGATTGAGGTTGAGTTGTAACCTTGAAGAAAGGAAGACTGTTGAACTCATTCTAAGTTGCTCTGGGTGACAGCATGCCTACAAAGTGCCTAAAATGTAAACTGTAAATCAGAGATAGCAACACTAACGGAAATAGACACACACAGCACGCTACTGTGAAGTCTTACCAGAGGCCTCGGTGCAATGGCCCAGGGTGAGTACCACAGACAGCCTGTCTTGAGGGTCCAGGATGGGGCTGGACAGCAGGGAGAGGAGCTGGTGAACTACACCATACTGAGCCAAGCCTGTTGCCAAAGCAGCTAGAGAGAATCGGGTTGTTTTTTTTATGGAGAAGGAGAGGATTTGGATGCTTTAGTGAACTGTAAATGTGTGAGAGAGATACTCACAGTTGTCAGTGATGCAGGCTGACAGGGTCTTGGTCATAGTGACAGAAAGCTGGCAAGACAACTGGCTTTTCTCTGCCTCAGAGGCTAGACGAACCAGTGCAAAGGTCAGAGTTTCCAAACCCCCTGAAGCAGAAAAACTTTCCTGAGCACAAGCTGCAAAAACAAAGAAATGGTGAGCACTGAATAAATTGATTTTTGGTATCATTTTAGACTATTTAACTAGACTACATTTAAAAAAATCGCCAGTACAGAATCAGCCTTACTCTACCCCGCTTCTTGTACTTACAGTTGTTGGTGACAGTCATTGCTATGAACGAGCATATGGGCTGAAAAATCTCAGTGCGGGGGAGAGTAATCTGCCGAAGCCAGGTTTCTACTATGGGGAAGGCTGCCACACAGATACGCTGACCCTCCTCTGGAGGACAAAAGACACAATTGAGCAAAACTTGTTTTAGTGTTGTCCAGATATAAACCTCCTACATTGTGTCTTCATAGGGAGTGGCTAGGATGGTATATGCGTTGACTACAAAAAACTAATGCAGACTTTACCATTCTGAGGGTTATTGACACAGCCACAGAGAGCACTGGACACAGATGTCCAAAGTTGGTAGGTTTGAGTAACATTAGAAGGTGTCAGAGTGCCCTCTATGGAGAGGGGGAAACTGCTCCTGCAAAGATAGATATTATTAGCCATGTATGAGCCCACAAAAGGCAAACTCTGTTGTAACACAGTGTGTTGCAAAGTGTCACTATTTACCTGAAGAGCTCCAGGAGAATGTCCAGGCAGCCGGTGGTCCGGGCAAAGGTCTGTCCTGATTCTACGATAGCATATATAAACATTTAAGGCTACAGAGGTCTGGATTATCATATTGTCAGTATCAATTGTATCCAGTTTTGCTTTTTTCCCCACTAGATTTTGTTCCTCGCATGTAAAACATCTTTCATGACCTTGTGGTCGTGCAAAAGAAAATGTGTAAAGAGACAAAAATGCACGCACGTCAATAGGACGATCAGACAGCTTTAGCTTGTTAAGTCTTTCATGAGTCTCGATCTTACTGTTGTTGGCTACCAGCACAGACAGGAAATAGACAGAAACCATCTTCTGTGTCAGTGGAGCGTCTTCTTTCATCAATCCGTCAGCAAGGTCCGAGAACGTCTCCTTTCTGCACAGAGAATTCTTGCAATACGCTAGCAGGAGGAAAGACGCACAATATATTATGAATATATAAAGTAGTCCCCTACCTTAAAATGACTTACAGCTGAAACACAATACCACATGAGCCGGCTGGCATCTTTTCAGATGGTTGTATACAGGGTTCAGCTGTATACAATTGTATTAAAAATACAAGATCACACACACACACACACACCTACCATTAGTCTCAGCTAGTGTGCCAAGCGTGAAGAGTGCAGTCTCCTTAACATCTGAATGAACAATACTGGACTTGTAAAGGTTATACACAAACGCCACACCTCCTATTTCTCTGAACAGGTCCACATTGTCCTCTGAAATATTGAAAAGGGAAAGGAGAATAGACAGCGGGAAGGACGGACGAAGAGACTATAAGGACCTCAATTGTACTCAGAGCCTACTAGACTAACAGCAAGGAGTGGTTTCATTTGGGCAAGCAATACAATGACTGATTCAGGGTTAGAGTGGGTTTACGAGGTGCGTTTCCAACATTGATGGTCCAGGATTGTGTCAGTCTGACCTTTCTTTTCACAGATTGAGTAGATGGTGTGGAGAGCTTGTTTCTGCAAATCAGGACATCTCATCTGAAACTTCAGGCACTCGAGCAGCAAACTGAGATCTGTCTTTATGGCTGCAAGAGAACAGGCACATTTGAAATGCTAAAAATAGCATGGAATTTGCCCAGCTGGCGATAACTCAGTTAGCAATTAACCTTACTTACTATTACGGCTGTTGCTGCCAACATCCATTTTCCTCTTGAAATCACTATCTGTGGTGTAAAAAGCCACACACAAAGGTTTAAAGTAACAGCAATAGTCTGTACCAGTCTAATATTACCGACTTAAATATCTCACTGCCCACATCTAACGTTTGCTTATGTTTCGCTAACTCTATCAAAACACACTAAACTAACGTTAGCTAACGTTAGAACGACCTAAACAAACTTCGACCAAGCTAGCTTCTCATCCAAAAGACTGCTTTTGCAAGCTCATGTCCGAACTGGTGTCTCACCAAGTGCTACCCGACTGCCATTTGAATACAGGTACGTCATCAAGTCACAATACAACGTTGGCTAACGTCTGGCCGCCATGACAGGGTCATCCACTGGGTATTTAAAAACGAATCAAGCCACAGGTGGTGGAATTACCCAGAGCCGTTAATGACGACAGTTTGGCCAAGTTGAGAAATAACGTCAACTGGTATCAAATGGTGTCCTAGATAACAACTTCATAGGGAACTCCTAAAACCTTACATTACAAACCATAGAGCAGGGTTACGGAACGAACTAGTCGCCGGAAAAAAACTGAAAGGGGCGGGAAAGCGTCACTTACGAGAGGCTATGTAGGACAAATGATATAACGTTAGGGCTCTCTCTCTCTCTCACTCACACACACACACACACATATCCCTACTAGTTCTCAAGAGCAATGTCCTCTTACACAAAACACCTTTATGTTTAGATAGTGAACTAGGACAACTGTATGTACACGAACCCCCATGATTACTGGGGTTATTAGGTTTTCCAAAATGTAACAGCGCCTGATTCGCATGGGCAGGTCAAATATTTACTGCGGTCACGCTATCTACACTTTGAAGACACACAGTCGCGCTATCTGCACTTCAAAACTTACTGACCGTCTACATCGCTTTATACGGTAAAGCGTGTGGGCGGTTTTTCCTGCATCTAGCTCATTATCCCTTTCAGTTCCACATAGGATGATTTTCAAATTGACACAAAAAGGTCAAATCAAATTGTTTTGAGCAGACTCCACTATATCCTTGTTCCACCGGTCCCCAACAACACCTGTGGTGATTATCAAACTTTTTTATTGTAGCATTTTGTTAATAATTGCATTTTTAAATCGTTAGAATATCCCATTGCTAAATAGGCAGCTTTAAAAAAAATATACATTTTTTTTGTTTTGTTTTTTACTTCACCATTGTTGCTTTTCATTCGCTTGCTCTCCTTGTGTCTTTCTCTTTTATGTGTTTGTGTCCAGATACCTGCACCAGACCAAATCATGTGGTTTCTTTGTTTCCGGCTACATATACTCCGCCTTATCTCCACCTTCTCTGCACCTCATCCACTTGCCCGCCAGGTTCACCACATACTACTTTGACATTTTACATATCTGTTTGTTATCAGTCAGGGCTTGCCAGTCCATCCTAGTGGTTTATGTGTGATTATCTGTGTCTGTACCTGTATTGCACGCTTTCCTGCCCTGTTTTGTTGTTGTTGTCTTAACTGTGATATTTATATTTTGTCTGGCTTTGGTAGAACCTGGGTTTGATCTGGACCGTCTATTGGATTCTGACGTTGGCTTAGTAAACACTCTTTAATTCTAGTCCTGCCCCTGCTGTGTGTGTTCTTCTCTATTTGATCTAATATTGTAATAATGGAGACGTGGACCTAAGATCAGAATAAAAGGATGGAGAGAGAATCTGGTTTTTAGTCTCTATCTATCAAACTTTAATATTAATTCTAATTATCTCCAGACAGTGAGCAGGCTAAAAACTAAGCAATCTAAATGAAAATCATCTAGCAAGGAGGCTCCATGCTTAACTTGATTCTTGACCTGACCTGGAATGATGTGAAGATGCGGAGCTTCAGCACCATGGACAGCGGCAGATCCAGAGGTCAGAGCAGCAGTGGATGTGACACCAGAAACTCCGGTCATGACTTTCATGTTGCTTTACTGTTGCATTTTCCTCCTTATTGAGATGGTAAAGGCCCACTTAGCTGCAAACAGTCTGTTTCATCATTGTATGAAATGTCAAGATCAACCATTTATCTGCAATATATATTTTGTTGTATAACAAGGTTCCCAGGTACTTCTGACATTCAATGTTGCTTTATCACAGCCATTTCCTTGAATTAAATAAATGAATAAATAAATAAGCAAACAAACAAAATCTGTTTTATTCTAGAGTTTTCCAGCTGTGTAATACCATATATTCGTTTTAGGATGTGGTTTTACAGGGTTAAATAGAGCATATTTCTACAACATTTACCTGGGCTCCTTCAATTTTTAGATACTATTTTAATTATTGTTGTACTTTATTTATATACAAATTTGAACACATCTACATGTTACTCGACGACAAAATCAAGCTAAGAATGACAGAGCCAAAGGCCAGGTGAGTTCATCTTTGCCTAATACTAATGTGATTTTTTTTGGCTGCTTGCCTTTGATTGTTCTGGCCTTCTTTGCTTCCTAATTAGAATGTGATTGTTCGTTTAATGGAAATATGACTGCATTTATTTAATAATGTCTAGGCCTAACTTATATGATCATGATGTCATACTGAAAATAGCCTAAGTAACCTACTTTGTAGGCTAATATTTGTTCATGTTGTGAAATCAAAACAATAAATACACATTTCTTACATATAAAATGAACTTATTTAGTTTTTATTTAGTTTTTTGAACTTTCCATTTAGAATTGTCTTCAAAACATTTTGAAAGGTAAGAAATACTGCTCCGCAGAGGCTGAGCAAAATCATCCTATGTGAAACACCATGGCCCACTCCTATGATTTCAAAATGCAATTATTACAATATGATACAGTTAAAATGTTTGATAATCATCACAGGTGTTCTTGGGGACCTGTAGAACAAGGATCTGGTGGAGTTTGCTGATAACAATTGATTTGACTTTTTTATGCCAATTTGAAAATCAGTCCATGTTGAACTGAACGGGTTAATTAGATAGATGCAGGAAAAACCGCCCACACGATTTACCGTATAAAGCGCTGTAGACGGCCAGTAAGTTTTGAAGTGCAGATAGCGCGACTGTGTGTCTCCGAAGTGTAGATGGCGTGACCGCAGTAGATATTTGGGTCAAAAACTGACCTAGATTCCAGGGCACGGCTCCCATTGCTGCGGCCTCGTACAAAGATCGTCTATGTCGCTGCCCTCTCTCAGATGCGAAACAGCAGAAACTACAACAGTGCTCCAGAAGGCATCGACACACACGGATGGACTCATTCAGACTGTCGACCAACACTGATTCATTCGTGACGTTTACTACATTTGTATGTATCTGATTCAATTACTGTTTAAACCACGTAGCTACACCGTGTGCCTGTGTGTGGAAAGCTAGCCATTGTATATGTTTTCAATAGTGGCAACTATAGCCAGTAACTGCCTTGGTTAGTAATAGCTAACGTTAGCTTAGCTCGCACTTAACGCTATGGAAGTGTCACTGCATGCTAACGTTACCACTACTAGTTAGTTTATTAGCTTCTAGCACGGTGATAAGGGAAATGTGTTCGCCTGTTGAGTTAATGTAGCCAACTCAGCGTTACGTTAGCTGGCTAACTCGGACAACATCAACAATCTAGCTAGCTAGATTAACGTTAGCCCCTCGGTTGCCAGTTGTCTTAGCGAGAAACGAGCTGACATGATCATTCATTCATTTATTGTCTTCTTCCCCACAGCGTAGACATTGAGGTGATTGAGTTGCATAGCCAGCGGTCCTTGCGCTGCCACTGACATGTCTGGACGTGTGTGCGCCGGCATCCTGCACGGAGCTTCGAGCTACACACCGACACTCTCCTCCACTGTCTCATCCCAGGTTCCCCTCCTGATCCATTCATACCGTCCTTATACTTAGTGCATCGTTTACCAGGCAACCCCAGTCTGGTTTCCTTACCAACGTTACCTCTTTTTGCTCCCCCAGTATGCCCACCTTGTAGCGTTCCCCTCTTCTCGTCGACGACCAACCCTGCGTTCTCACGTCTCATCCTGGGGTCACTCCAAACCAGGCCAGCGGTGCCGTGGTGAGTCAGGATCTGGGTCTCAAGGTGTGCGGTACCTCTCGACCCGTCAGAATCTAGACTTCGGGCTCAACCAGATCCAGATCAACAGCATCCTGCGGACCAATGAGCAGGTGATGAATAGTAGTGTCCCTCTTTGGGTTGGGGTAAGAAGCCTAAACTTAGCACTGTCTGAATAGATGTGTTGGATATTAAAGCAGAGGCAAGTATTTTCACGATGTAGAGGTAGTGAAAATGCGTTTCTCTTTTATTCAACCAAAATGTCAGTTTTACAAAAAGAACAACCCTACAGTCACAGTACAGTGTGTCGGCTGCAGCCTAAATAAAAAAACTGCCAAGGAATATTGGTCTTTGTAGTCAAGTGGAGCTTCTAGCTGCATACTAAGTATGTCACGTGTGTGTGTCTCAGTTTGTGAGTGTGCCTGAGTTTGACGGCAGGGGACTCAGTGCTGTGAGAAAGTTTGAGTGCAACCAGCTACCTGCTAACACGCCCAATGAGGACCGTCGCAGTGCAGCCACCTGCTTACAGGTATGCATCTTCTCCCCGCTTATACATCCGTCGACCCTATTTTTCTATCCCACCTCTCCCTTCCTCACTGCATATGGGGATTGTCATTCCACTTTCTCTCACTTCTCCAGACAAAGGGCATGCTCTTTGGAGTGTTCGATGGCCATGGGGGCTGGGCATGTGCACAGGCCGTCAGCGAGCGTCTGCTGTACTACATAGCGGTTGCGATGATGCCCCAGCAGACTCTGCAGGAGCTTGAGAGGTGTGTGGAGCATGACAGACCTGTTCCTCCCATCTTACAGTGGTACAAACACCACGGGGACTTTAACTACCGCAAATCCGCCACCCTCTACGTTGAGCACCTCAGAGTCTTCTGGCAAGAATTGCTGGACAGTGAGGAACACGGTGAAGGCATGAGGTATGTGTAATGTGTTCGTGCAAACTAGACGTGCGTTGCTGGCAGCCTCTGCCATCTGGTGGAATTCCTTGTTCCATTATTCTGTATTGTAGATGTTTCTTTTTCTATTTATTTTGTATTTGGGCTCTTGCACAACTGTTCAGCCCTTTCAGATATATTGCACATATTGCACACATTGACACATATTGCTTCTTGTTTTTTTTTTTTACACTACTTTTTTTGAGTTCTTATTAATATTGCTCTTATGTTGTCTGTATGCACCAACAACCACAGCAAATTCCTTGTACGTGAAAACTACTTGGCGAATAAAACATTTCTGATTCTGATGTAGAGAGAAATGAAAAGTTATGCTATATATTTTTGGGTCTGACATTTTGATGTATAACTAAATGGGTTTATCTGTTACCACCCTCCATTATTCCCCCTCTTCCTTTAGTCCTCCGGATGCTCTGGACTATGCTTTTAAGCGACTCGACGCGGACATCTCCCTGGAGGCTCAGGTCCCTTTTTCCAGTGACCTGATGAAAAGCACATCCATACAGGTATTGGTAATAATGTAAAGTCTGTATTGCTGCTTTATCTTCTTGTGATCTAGTTTGCACAAGATCACAAAATGTTGATACACATGCGTCTTAAATCTGTCCAGGTTGCATTTGCAGGTTGCACTGCCTGTGTTGCCCATGTGGGCACAGAGGGGATCCATGTGGCGAATGCCGGTGACTGCCGAGCAGTGTTGGGGGTGCAGGAGGAGGATGGGTCGTGGAGTGCTTTGCCCCTCTCCAGGGACCACAACTACCAGAACCAGGCTGAGCTGGAGCGGCTCAGGGCGCGACACCCCCCCTCAGAGAGAGACACCGTGGTGGTGGATGACAGACTTCTGGGGGTGAGAGTTCGCCGCGGCACAGGCACTGTTACGTTGAAGTGACTGCTGAATTTAGACAATAAGCCAGCCAGTGCCTGGTAGACCTCATTCTCTCTCTCCCACTGAACTAATTGGTCCTGTCCTTCTGTTGTGCCGTCAGGTTCTGATGCCCCTGCGTGCCTTTGGTGACATGAGATTCAAGTGGAGTCGCGAGCTGCAGCAGAGCGTTCTAGCTGGCCTGGACTCTGGAGTGGATCTGGACTCTCTCAACCTGTACCAGTACACTCCACCCAACTACCTAACTCCCCCCTACCTGAACGTGGCACCTGAACTAACCTACCACAAGCTGAGACCTCAGGACCGCTTCCTGATCCTAGGCTCTGACGGGTTGTGGGATGAACTAGGGAGCGAGGAGGCTGTACGACTTGTTGGGGAGCACTTGAGTGGGATTCACCTACAGGTTTGTGTGTAGAATGGAAGTGGCATGTGTTGTCTTTTCCTTATGATTGGCAGCTCTCAAGTTTTACAGAAATAACACGTGATTTATTTTCTCTGTAAACCGTAAGTGCCGCTAATCAAATTGTGTGTTTTTTTTTTTTTTTAGATGTCCCGTTTGATATTTCTAACTCATCTCTGGCCTTCCTTTTTCTCCCAGGATCCAGTGTCTCCATCTGAGAGGCAGCTAAACTTGGGTCAGATGCATGAGCTCTTGCTGAAACGCCAAGCCCGTGCCGCTCCAGTCCTAGACCCCAACGCTGCCACGCACCTCATCAGACATGCCCTGGGCACAGGGGATTATGGAGAGCTGTGCCAGGAGAGACTGGCCTCCATGCTCGCACTGCCGGAGGACCTGGCTCGCATGTACAGGGATGATATCACGGCTACTGTGGTGTATCTGAACTCGGACCTGGCGAAACTCCACCGCAGCTAGCGCGTTCATAAATCATCTTCAGCCCAGAGTCGGGAACATTTCCTCCAGGCCTTTTCTCTGGATCTTTTTGAACAAAAAGGAGAATCGTTAGATAATCATTAGAGCCCCCGGGAAACTGTTGGTAAAACACATCGTTCAAGCATATTTTGTTCTTGGATTACATTTGCAGATACATCATCTGTATTGCATATCAAATGGAAATAGTGGGAGTAAATACTGGACTATAGATGTATGCACAAATTCACTTTCTTTCGTATTTTTATTCTATTTTTCAAATGTGCACTTTCAGGTTTCTGCTATTGACAATCCATTGGTATGATCATATGTTCTGTTTGCTTGACCAGTGGAAAGCTTTTAAGTATAGAACGTATTGTATTCTGTGGGATTGTAAGACAAGTCAAGTGGAATTTCCTCCTAAAGGAAAAAAGGGTGACTTCAAGTTGGGGATGCGTCATATTAAACAGTTGAGAAATCACTTTGATTTGCTTGTGTGTTGTGACATAGAAACGCCTGGATGAAAAAGTGATGAAACACTTGACGTCAAAAGCGACAGTCTTGCAAATTGGAACGACTAATTGTGAGTTTGATTCTCTGTGCTCAGAAACGGTTTGGGAGACGAGACGTCAAAACAAGCTGTTGTAACGCATTATGTGCTGAGAGTCACGGAAAAGCTAAAGACGGGAAGTATTTTACAAAACGATGCCGGCACCACGTTGGTGTGCTTTAAGACTGGAGTCTTAGTATCTCAGTATCGGCTCAATGAACAATCATCTGCGGGGAAAACACTCGACCGCAGATTTGGAACCGCGGTCATGCCATCTACCAGCTACAGCTTTTTCTTCCTGCATCTATATCTCATTACCCCCTTCATTTCCACATAGTATGATTTTCATGCCATCAAAAAGGTCAAATCAAATTGTTTTCAGCAAACTCCACCAGATCCTTGTTCCCAAAGCACATCTGTGATGATTTTTAGGAAGTTATTTTAATGCAGCATTGTTTAATAATTGGATATTAGGCATAACGGTTAACTAAATGCTTGACATTGTTCTAATCAAAACAAATCTGATGATGTGCAGTTTTCACAGTTCCACTCTTCAAGGTGAAACAAGGGAAGTCATACGGTGGACATCTGGTGGAGTTTGCTGATAACGATTTGATTTGACCTTCTTATGGCAATTTGAAAATCATCCTATGTGGAACTGAAAGGGATAATGAGATAGATGCTTTACCGTATAAAGCGATGTAGACGGCCAGTAAGTTTTGAAGTGCAGATAGCGCGACTGTGTGTCTCTGAGTGTCGTTGGTGTGACCGCAGTACAGAGAGGCGACAGCAGTACCGGAATGGAGGCCGGTGAAAAAGACGAGCTGACCGGATACCTTCCTTCTGCTGGTCAACAAGCTCAGAATCCGCTCGATGGCAGAAAATGTGGACATACTACTGTTATTAAAATGCAACATTAAGTACACCGAGCTGAAATGTGCTATAGTCTAGTGTGGTCAAAGTCTAGTTTAAATACAGTGACGTTAACGTAGTAACCTATTCTATGTATTTAGACAGTCCAGAACTAGGCTTTATTTGAGATCAGATTATTCAGCTGTTGAAGCTCTGCACATCCTCACGCACTACATTGAAATGGTTGAAGAATTGACTGTTTCTTCCCTCCCGATATTGATTAATGCTCTTGGTAATGTTTTGTTTATTACAAATAAAAAACATACACCTTTCTTTAGTCATGTATTATTGTTATTAGTAGTAGTAGCCGCTTGTATTATATATAGATGTTGTATTGTAATGATTGTAGCCCCAAGTCCGTAGTTATCAGGAGAGGCGTCTCATTGGACATAATCGGGACCTAATGTATGTCACAGTGAAAGCACTCCGTCTTTGGAAGGCGTTTGAAACAGTAAAGCATATTCTATTACATTCTAATCTACATGTACCTCATAACTGCTTACAGCAGCGACCTGCGTTTCCGACCAGTACCATTGGCGTCTATGTCTATGACGTCATGTTACCGTTAACTGCGGATACAAAATCCCCCCAATCTGACCCTCAAGTGTTTACGCACGTTATCCTCGGTGAGCACAGGTTCGGCTGTGGCAGTGTGATTAGGCTGAGGTGCAAACCATGTAAGTATGTGAAGATACACAGTACATTGTCAGTGCATGTCAGTTCAAAAGATGCGTGTCCCGGGCAACAGCAGCACGTGTGTTTGAAAGTTGAGAGCCTTGGACAAAACGTGGGACAATTCACCTGCATGTCTGTCGGTGCCTGTGCTCACCTCCTCTTTCTTTCTCATCCTTGTGCTGATCAAAATCAAACAATCCAGTAGTCAGTTAACGTCAACTGGAACCAAGTCAACACGGCATCGGCATTTAGCCTCAGGCAGCTGAGGGACCAAACTACTTTCAACAATACTTGTACCTGCGGACCGAAGAAGGGGATTTATTTCCACTGCTTGAGGAAATAGCTCTAGTTCTAGTTCAGAGAGAGCCTGGACGGAGGAACCTTTGGTTTCTCATACTCTGAAGGAGCTGATGGAGAACCGCAGGACAGCGAGGCTCACGTTTCTGATGTGTCAACTCCAGGTGAGTGTTTCCTCTGCCTTCATTTTGCCCCCCGCCCTCCACAACTGGAATATTACTCCCACCGTTTGAAAACGGTAAATACAATGGAAATTCATCATCTGTCTTTACTGCTCAGCCCGCCCCCAAAAACAATTACAATTACAATTACAGCACGATATATCTTGTGCTATGTGTGTATATATGTGTATACTGTGTATACCATATATTATCAGAATCCGAATCAGAAATATTTTATTCGCCAAGTAGTTTTCACGTACAAGGAATTTGCTGTGGTTGTTGGTGCATACAGACAACATAAGAGCAATATTAATAAGAACTCAAAAAAAGTAAGTAGTTATCCAAATATCCCCCCAAAATATGTCCAAATATGAGCCATTCGTAAACAGCAGGATCTGATCACTGCTTGTAGGGCAACGTGTGTGATTCTTCAAAAAAATTCAGTCTTGTCAAGAAATTGTTCAGTGACAGTCATGCTAAACAACAAAACAAGTTTTGGCGCTCACACAACAGAGCCCTGAACATTCTTGATGAAATCCTATTTTAGTTACAATACCTGATGACATAGCTACTGTAATGGAGGCCTATTGTTTGTTCCTTAGTGTTTGGTTGTCCTGGTTGCGGCAGGGATCCCACCATGCTGCTCGGACATCAGAACCAACCGCTCCACGAGTGGAATCCCAAGAAGCACAAATCAAAAGGTAAAACTGTGTTTACATGTACTTCTCACGTAACCACAAGCTTGCTTTATCACTTGAAGTAAATAACAAGTAAAGTTCTGACATGGCGTGGTGCATAATCTTTGAAACAGAGCAACTCTGACGTGGGCGTCCAGCAAATCAACACCATAGAGTTTCGACACTCTTCCGGCAGCTTGAACCGGGTGAAGAGGGGCTGGTATTTCCCATCAGTCAACATCCCAGAGAATGACAAGGGTCCATTTCCCAAAGTCATAGGAAAGGTAACCACGCTCTCGGTGACTCGCACGACTGTGGCACTGGTCAAATGTGTTTTGAATTGGTGCTTTCAATGTATTTGCACTGGGATTGATATGACTAAACGCCGTTTGAATGAAATATCTTTGCTGTGTTATTGTGCTTCAGCTTGAGTCAACCAATGCCAAGAAGGTGCAAATAACCTACAACATCACCGGGCCAGGTGCTGACCAGCCCCCCTTGGGCCTTTTTGGAGTCCATAGGCGGTCTGGGGATGTGTTTGTGACCCAGCCACTGGACAGGGAGAAAAATGACAGTTACATTGTGAGCTGAGACAAAGCACTCTCTTTATAATTAACCCTATAACCATGTCCAAGACCATATCCACCTTCATTTTGTATGTGATATATATGTTTGTTATGTTGGGGGTGTTCCAGCTGTTGGCCCATGCGCTGACTGAGGGCGGCAAGGCCGAGGAGGCCATGGCGCTCCTTATCTACGTCATTGACCAGAATGACAACCGTCCAGAATTCACTCACAACCTCTTCTACGGCAGAGTGAGCGAAAGCGCCGCCACCGGTGAGATGAAGGATTCGACTTGAGTCCTCCACCCTTGACTTCATCTGAAACGTGACTTTCAACTCATAATAATCCCCCGTTATAACTCCTTTTGCTTCAACCCCTAGACCACTCCTTCATGAGGGTAACAGCAGTGGATCGGGACGACCCGAAGACAGATAATGCTATGGTTAGGTATCGGATACTGTCTCAGGAGCCGGCGATGCCCATGCCGGACATGTTTGCCATAAACCCATTGAGTGGCATTATCAGGGTGGTGGAAGGTGGACTGGACAGAGAGGTAAGACAAGTAGAGTTACAGTGTGAACATTGCTCTCCTCTTCCCAAGACGTCTTTACCCTTCACCTGCCATCCGCCTTGATTCTAACTGACCTTCCCTTCTTAGACTCACCCGGAGTACAAGCTGATCATTGAGGCGGCTGACATGGAGGGGGCGGGGCTAACAGATTCCTGCACTGCTGTCATCACCGTTACAGACAGCAACGATCATGTCCCACAATTCACCATCACGTCTGTGAGTAAATCAATGAAAAATGTCTGTACATTTCATAATTATCTCGACATGATATTGACTTAGAGCATCTTCGTCTTGCTGTCCCCCAGATTTCTACGTCAGTCCCTGAGAATGAGGCTGGAGTGGAGGTGGTTAGGTTAAAGGTCACTGACCAGGATGAGGCTGGGTCTCCCAACACCTACACCAAATACTCCATAATCAAAGGCGATGAGAGGGGACACTTCAACATCAACGCAGGCCCCAGTAAAATGGAGGGAATCCTCACTACAGCCAAGGTTTGCACGCACCGGCCCGTTTTCCTGTTGTTTCGCTCAACTTGCTGAATACCTCCCGCTACATCTCAACCTCTCTCCCACTCTCTACCCTCTGCTCTCCCTCCCTTCCAAGGAGCTGGATTTTGAGAGCGTCCCTGTCTTCACTCTGCTGGTGGCGGTGGAGAACGAGGTGGCGTTTTCCAGGCCAGTGTCCACCTCCACTGCGACAGTCACCGTAAGGGTGGAGGACAGGAACGAGCCCCCTGTTTTCAGCCAAGCACAGATCCATGTAAGCAGGTCAGAGGACGTGGCTGTAGGCAGCAGCGTGGCCGACTTCAGAGCCGAGGACCCGGACACAGCCAGGAAACAGAGCGTTAGGTAATGGATACACACACTCACACATGTATATGTGAACGTCTGTGATTCTGTTTCGGGCAGCACGGTGGCTCAGTGGTTAGCACTGTTGCATCACAGCAAGAATGTTGTGGGTTCGAATCCCTGCCCTGGTCCTTTCTGTGTGGAGTTGGCATGTTCTCTCCATGTTTGTGTGAGTTTTTGCGCGAGTTTCCTCCCACAGTCCAAATCTATGCATTTGTTTGTATTTAATATGTACGTATATGATTTAGTTAGTATATGCTGTAGTATATGTAGTATGTATATGATGGTGTATGTAAGTTGTGGATAAAATCATCTGCTAAATGCTGTAATGTGATGTTTTAATTCTAACTCTCTTTATCTCCCTTTCTCTCAGATATCAACTACATGAAGACACTGCCAAGTGGCTGAGCATTCATAAAGACACTGGATCTGTCAAAGTCAAGAGCAGCATGGATAGAGAGTCGAATTTTGTCAAACATGGCAAATACACGGTCCTAATTTTGGCTTATGACGATGGTAAAGTTATTGTATTGGACTCATCTGATAACGTTCCCATTCTTCCAGAAGGAAAAACTACCCTGAACAACCCTTTTATTGATTTGACCTGTATTTAACCAGGAATAGCCCCATTGAGATAAAACAAATCTACCCTTTTCAAGGCAGCAGCATTAAGTTACAGACACTTAAAACAATTTAAAATGAAAATGAAAATAAATAGGTTTACTTTTCAATATTTACATATGCGTTACAAGGAAGACTAACTAGTCAGTATGACAGAGGCAGCATTCTAGCCGAAACATGTACAGCCCATTGCTCCAGCCTCTAATTCCTTTACCGTATTTCTAAGCACCCTTAACGAGATCTGCTCCGTAACATGCAACTCACTCTGTAATGCATTCCATGCGGAGGGCGCAGCATACTTAAAAGCCCCTTTTTCCATCTCAGTACGGGTATTGGGAACAGATAGTAAATATGAGCCCTGAGAACGTAGGCAACATCGCCCCACACTTCTCTGTTGACTATAACGGCACAAATAAGTCGGCAGGAGTCCAAGAATTGCCTTATAAATAAAAATGTACCAGTGAGTGAGTCTGTGTGCTGTCGGAGAAGGCCGACCAACAGTGGTGCGTGAGGGCTTTACCGTTTGTAATGAATCTCAGTGCTCCATATATACTACATCGCCATAGACCAGCACAGGCATATAAGTTGCTGCAACAAGTCTCCTTATAGCCTCAAAAGAAAAACAGGACTTATTCATAAAAGAAAAACTCAATGTCAGCTTCAGTTTATGAACAAAGGTGCTTAATGTGTGGCTTGAAAGAGAGAGTCGTCAATTAATATTCCTAGATATTCACAGGAAGAGACAACCTCAATGTTGTTGCCCCGAAGAGCGGTAATAGATGGAAGATTCAGTGGGGGATTCTTTGTGTTAGAAAACATCATACGTTTAGTTTCGCTGGCATTTAAAACGAGCTTCAATTGGCAAAGGGTGTGCTGAACTGTATTAAAAGCAAGCTGTAGTTGACAAAGAGCCTTATTCTGTGTGGAAGCAGAGCAGTAAATGACAGAGTCATCAGCATAAAATTTACTTTGGTTACGTCTTGATCAAGACTGTTAATATAAATAGTGAATAAAAGTCCTAGGACTGATCCCTGTGGTACACCATTGGAGACTTTAAGGGAGCTATATGTGAATCCTTCAGCCTGCACACACTGAGTGTGTTTTCAAACCAACAGACAGTTTGTTCTGACAGTCCTACACTGTGCAGCCGGTGCTTCAATACTGTATGAGCCACAGTATCAAAAGCTTTCGGCAAATCTATAAAAAAAAGTGCTGCACAGCGATGCTTATTTTCCACGGATCCATTAAAATAATTGACCATTTTTACAACTGCTGTAGTTGTGCTGTGTCGTTTTCTAAAACCTGATTGACACTCCGCTAAAATGTTGTTATTGTAGATCAACTCCTTCAGTTGGTCATGCACGTGTGTGTCTTAGCAAGGACATTTGTCTTTAGTTTTTACTTGTGGGCTGAATACTAACCCCACCCTTCCCTCTCCTCACTTCCAGATATAGTCCCAGCTACAAGCACTGCGACACTGGTAGTGAGTCTGTTGGATGTGAATGACAACGCTCCTCTGATCAAGCAGAAGAAAGCCATCCTATGCAACAAGGACCCCTTTCCTGCCCTGCTGGATATTGTGGACCCGGATGGACCTGGCAATGCCGGTCCATTTACTGTGGAGCTTCAGGGAGAGCACTGGATCAACTGGACCATTAGCACCAATTCCACAAGTAAGAACACTCACTAGACAGTTCAGAAGGCCAGAGACGTGCAAGGTATGACATACAGCACTACACTTCATATAATGGACAACTGTTCATCAGGCACTACCTGCCCCAAGTCAATACACCATTTTAAACACCTACTGTAGCACATGAAAACATAACCATGATGCGCCAGACGGAAGATGCCCAGTCCCTCACCAGTAAGTAGAGATACACATGACGCATGTGATGAACCCTAACCCCTGGCTGTCTGCCTCTTGCAGGCAACGTGGCAGCCCTGGCCCCTAAGACGGGGCTGCCACCTGGGGACTACCAGGTGCTGATGCGTATCTATGACGCTGGCATGCTCTACCAGGACAGCACGCTGGACGTGGAGGTGTGCCAGTGTCAAGGGGCCGCCTTCACCTGCTCCGTCACACTTCTTGCACCTCGGAATTACATTCCTTTCGCAACCGGATTTCTAGGAGCCGCTTTTGGAGTTCTGTGTACGTATCCTTGCTACCCCACGTCTGTCTTACATTTGTCTCGCTTCACTATTTGTGTTTTGAATCGCCCGGTTTTCTGTTCGACCACAGTTCTGCTCGTGCTGTTCGTGCTGTTACTGAGGCGGCGGAGCGACGAGAGGGTGATCCTCCTTGAAGACGTACCCCGAGACACCGTCTTCTACTACAATGTGATGGGAGGAGGCGGAGAGGACACGGTAGGTGTAGGAGCGGGGAGGAGAGGAGCGGTTTAGGCTACTGAAAGGAGACTGAAGCTCTTTTTGGATGGGCTTAGTTTTCAGGGCCATGTCTGAAATGCAGTTATGAAAGGACGTATGTAATGTCAATGATCAATTTACATGGGATAAGATAATGCTGTAATCTGGAAGTGGTTAGGCAGCCGGGGACAAGCTTGTGGCAAGGCTACTTTACATTGTGCGGTCAGAAGTGTTTCAGTAGGATGTTTGCAGCTGTTTTGAAAGTCTGTTCCCTCACTTGTGCAGGTGTACGACCTGAGGAAACTCCACAAAGGCCCGGACAGCCGCCCCTTCTGTATGGATGTGCTTCATACTGGCCAGACCCTCCCCGGCTACCGCCTGCTGCCCTGGGTGAACGAGGAGAAAGGCTACTTTTTGGAGGATGTGAGTGATGTCAACTTTTACATACCAGGCCAATAGTATGTTTAATAGAATATCTTTAGCACGTATGTGTGAGTGTTCCTCTAAAGATCAACGGTACGCATTTTGTTTATTTCACGCTTGTGAGCGTCATATAGCTCTATAATATGTGCTTAGTGTCACTGGTACGTCCTTGTGGGGGGGGGCAGTAGCTCAGGAGGTAGAGCTCCCGTCCCGCAACCGCAAGGTCGGCGGTTCGAGTCCAGCTCCTCCCGGGGATAAATCTGTCGTAGTGTCCTTGAGCAAGACACCTAACCCCAAAGACACCTGCTCCCCGGGCGCCATAATGGCAGCCCTCTGCTCCGGGCCCCCCTAGTATGTGTGTGTTGTGCAATTACTTGTGTGTATCCGGGGGGGATCCGTGATGGGTTAAATGCAGAGAATAATTTCACTAAGTGTGTGCGGTGCTCTGTGCATGTGTGTGACAATAAAGGATAAATTATTATTATTAATTATTTACTCCTCTAGAACCTGCGTGCTGCAGACAGTGACCCCGCGGCCCCTCCCTATGACTCTCTCCTGGTGTTTAACCACGAAGGTTTTGGCTCAGACGCGGACTCGCTCAGTTCCCTCAACTCCTCCGGCTCAGACGAGGACCAGGAGTTTCAGTACCTGGCCCTCTGGGGGCCGCGCTTCAGAACGTTGGCTGGCCTGTACATGGCTGAGTCAAAGGAGTACGATGACAGTGACACACTGCTAGGGGAAACAGAATGACCGCATGTCCCTAGCCTGTTTATTGCCCCGGCATGGAGCTGGAAGCTTTGTGTGAATAAAGGCAATTACAACAGACATTCCTCCTAAATAATCACCTTGCACAGAGTTTTGTAAATGTAGTTACTGTTATATTCACAGGGATTATTCTTGGGAATAGAATTTGTGGCCTATTTAAAGTTGTTGTAAATCAATGTAATCAATTTTTCCGTTATTTACGGGAACGCTGTCATTTTGTGTGTGTAATAAGGGGGGAAACAACAGTTCATCCTTGGCCTGCTGTTGCAGAGTCCTTTGCCAAACAAAACAACAAAATATGTCATAGATCTTGCTAACATGAATGTTCTGCGTCTATTTCAATAAAAACGTCTGGTATAAATCGTGGCGGTTGTGTGGCTTCACTGCTAATGAGTTTTGACGTCTGTGTACGGTCTAATATCAGCGCAAGGATCTACAATCACGATCGCTGGTTGTGTTTAAATCATCACCTATTTCAGAACACACACTGCTCAGCAATGTGCGCAAAACATCCAAGCATGTTCAGTGCGGTAGGTGTCTGCTTGTATTCCAGCCAGACTCAAATCTTTGACGTTCTGAATGCTGGGGCTGTGAACCCCATCTATAATATCATCATAATGAACTTGGCAACTTGGAATGTATTGATTGTCTGTAATGTTTAACTACCAACCCTTGGTTTGAGAGAGAGAGAGAACCAATAAGCTCCCCATATCACTTCCTCGTGGGTGGACTTTATCACACATGAAGAAACAAACTCAAGTGAACTTTGACCCTCAGGATCTAGTACACCGAGGTATGAAGTGAGAAAACTCTCCTGTTTAAATGTTCTCTTCATCCGGGAAGCTTCGTTTGTTTGTTTTCTGTTGACATGAGGGCCTGTGGATAAACGGAGCTGAAGCTTGGTACATTCACTGGGGAAGGTGAGCACCAAGACAACATGAAATCAAATGCTAAATCTGAATCCAAGATATCTCTGTGTGTGTGTGTGTGTGTGTACATGGGGCTTTGTGTGTGTGTGTGTGTGTGTGTGTGTGTGTGTACAGGGCAATTACACGTTTTTTTCTTCCACATCAGATGACACAGAACATGTTCCAGGAGGGGCTGTACCAGGTGTATTTTAAGGAGACACCCTCTACCCGCCCACCGACTCTGGCTACCAATCAGGGGGAGCTGAAAGACGTCAGGATTCAACGCTGGTTTGGGACAGTGGTTAATACACGACTTTTAGTCACAGGGGTGAGACGCTACTTTCTTGTGCCTGTCCAAACCCTGCAGATACTGTGACTAGTTTTGACCCTTCTAAACGCTCCATCTCTTTTAACTCCACCCACTACCTCTCAGGTGGTGCAGGTCCTCAGTGCCTTGGCCTGCATACTAACCACAGTCAGCCATGCATGTATGAGCTACAACTGCTCTGTCTCCATGACAACACCAGTCTGGTCTAGCCTATTTGTGAGTGGATACTTTTGTGACATACATCTGCTGATGTGTTTTCAACCAGTATATCCAGTGGAAATGAATATGCAGATCTTAGAGACAGAGTGGGTCATCTCTAGTGACCGGTAACAAGTTTACTTAACAGTTTGTGTTGTTGCAGTATGTGGCCACCGGGTGTCTGGCAATGGATGCCCAGAGGAAACCAAATAAATTGAAGGTGAATACTGTACGTAATTATTTCTTGCTTGATTTTTGCTTATGTCATATGTGGTCTAATTTTGCGTTCATCGTGAGCAGGTCACCACACTGATGGGTCTGAACCTCTTTAGTCTGCTGTTTGGATTCTGTGCTCTGCTGGCCTCCAGCCTCAGCTCAGCAGAGCCAGTCACGCTCAACACAAACCAGCAGGTAACTAGGCCGACCCAGGCACAGCTTTTACTCGTCGTGTATAGCATGGAGATTCTATAAAGTCCAGAATATCATCTAACGTCTACCTATTGATTAGAAAAGCTTGTTTCGACCTCTAGCTTTTCAGATGTGTGGAACAAATTGCGACCGGCTTTGACGAAATCTTTGTCCTGTAGGGGAAGACCTCCGTGTTAAAGAGCTTTCTGAACTGTATTTGAACCCCCCCCCCCTCATTCTGTCCCTCTGACTTACTCCTACTAGCGTGCTGGTTCATATGTTGCAAAGGGGAGCTCCATAGCGTTCACTGTACAGTGTCTGCTGGCATCCATCTACATACTTTTCCTGTCCTGGAGAGGCCTACGTCGCTACAGCTCCCTCCACATTCTGACCTACAGCCGCCTCTCACAGGTCAGTACAATGTCACGCACACACACAGACACAGGAAATACTAATGGTATAGCTGCAGAGTTGATGGTTTCCGTTGATGGTTTTGGAGTTCAGTATGTTGATGAAAATGTTTTGCACATATCAATCAAGTTTATTTATATAGCCCTTTTATACAAGCATGTCTCAAAGGGCTTTACATTGCTTCATATATACTGTACATACTACGTCATCATATACATACTACATATTACATTACATTACAGCATTTAGCAGACGCCTTTTATCCAAAGCGACTTACATATCATCATACTGTTGGCGGAGGCAGCCATGCAAGGTACCAACCTGCTCAACGGGAGCAATTCGGGGTTAGGTGTCTTGCTCAAGGACACTACGACATGTTTTTTTCCCCCCGGGAGGAGCTGGACTCAAACCGCCGACCTTGCAGTTGCGGGGCGGGAACTCTACCTCCTGAGCTACTGCCGCCCCCATACAAGTATACATTGCATGCATCATATACATAGTACATCACACCATGCACCACACTACACTACACTACAAACACATATACAGTACATCATACTACGTCATACTACGTCATACACATCATATACCATACGGCACACAAACACATCTATGGGCAATTTAGAGTCTCCAATTCACCTGACCTGCATGTCTTTGGACTGTGGGAGGAAACCGGAGCACCCGGAGGAAACCCACGCAAACAAGGGGAGAACATGCAAACTCCACATAGAAAGGACCGGGGCGGGGATTTGAACCCACGACCTTCTTGCTGTGAGGCAACAGCGCTAACCACTGAGGCACCGTGCCGCCATTTGCCTGCTTCTACAGTGGCCTACACTTTCAGTGCATTGTTGGTTATACAGTTTAGAAAAAGGTGGGAGATTGGATCATCATCAAACTGAAGTGTTTCGGTCAAACCAAATTCAAAGACACGTTTTGGGTGGAATGATCAGTAATACAGTTTTTGCTCTGACGCTCCACCAGCTGATTTTGGATTCTGGAGAGGTTTGCTCTCCAAGTACACTTCCGACAAAATGAGTCAGTTACTTTGGAACAAACACTAAGCAGTGGGTGAGATGCTGATCTTAGAAAACAGGAAATTCAAACCGGACTATTGTAAGTTGTTGGAATTAATGTGAATCTAATGTTTTCCTCTCTCTTTGTTTTGCACAGGACCCAGATCACAACACAGAGTCTCTATTGGAACAAGGGGAATTTAGCCTGTGAATCTAAATGACCGTAAATCAGTTTTGTCTATTATTTGTCTATTTAGTACTGCACAGAGTTTTGTAGTCTTAGTTAGTGTTATAGACCAGGGCCTGTATTTTGTGATTTGAGATATGGCTGCAGTTTAAACCATGGTGAAATGTTATCATGTGTCCTCACCAGTGATCCAGTACCACTTCTCCTTCAGTATTCTCACAAGCCTTATGCATCCGGCTCTGAGATTCACTTCCCAAATGTAATAAAGAAGTGGATATGGAAAGTGGACGACTGAATAAAACAGTCCACCAGTTATGTAATGATATATATAGTCCGAAATGACTCATTAAACTGCAACATGGTAGATAAATACAAATCATACGCATGTGTTTGCCTTTCTCTGATAATGCGACATTGCCAATGGATACACTTTTGTGACAACCCATGTTAAACCTATATCCATGCTATATTTATTGACATAAAACAAAAGTGTGTTTTCACAGTGAATCTTCATCGCATCATCTAACAGAATGTTGTTAAACCTGATACTTGTCATAGCCCACGAAGTCTGGATTCAAATAGCTGGTCTGTCATTTCAACATTGCTGTATTATCTTCCACATTCTTATCAGTTTTCCTAATTTTTCACAGATGCTGCTCTGTGGTCAACACTAGAGGGCAGCATTGTCACTGACTTGATTGAATCACATTACATGTTGTAGTCCAGTCTGATCCAGACACTGTTCTGTGTATGAATAGAATATGAGGTTACTTTACTTGAGTTGCCTGACATACTATGTCCTGAGTAATAAAAAGGTTGAATATGTCAGGAAACATTGATGCATACAGTATGATCTATGTTGAAAGTTTTAATATAATGATGATTTTGTTAATTAATGATTTACTCTCTCGGTCAGTTCACAGACTTAGCTCTCTTTTTTTATTGTACTGATCATAATTCCCAAGCGCAGATTTTGTTCCTGACCTGAAACTGATGCTGAACACACACATGGGCACGGTAAAGGACTGGTGTGTATTTACTTATATCCCTCAGGGATTGCATCAAGAATATATGTAAAGCAAGGTCATACACCACAATCTAATAGCACACACATACACACACACACACACAAACACACAGAGACGAGTGAGAAAATCACAGAGGAACTAGTTTCTCACGGCATGTCTGCCTAACAGCTTCCAGCTGTTCCCTGGTTGGGAGTGCTGCTATGGGAACACAGACGGTAAAGTGGGATTTATTATTAAATGCACACAGAAGGGGAATAAAAGAGGGCAGGGGGACGAGGCCGGACGTAGGAACCACATAGAATCAAATACTATATGTGTGTGTATGTAGCCTATGTGTGAGGCTGTTGTTTCATGATATGAATGTGTGTGTTCAGTGTGATCTGACTTGCAAACAACCATATATCCCTGTTTATGGTTAAACCTCAAAACATGGGCTTCCTCATTCTTTAAAGTAAGATTATACCAACTTTTTCACGGTTATGAAATGGTGGCAGGGCCTGAAGAACGCAAATCAGAAATGGCAAAATGCCCAAATATGTAAAAATAAATAAAACACTGCCCAGATTCCTTTTACAACTGTCTCATCCTGTGGTCTTCTGTTAGCGATGGTTCATATCCTTTGTCTTTGTCTTTGGAGTGGAATCTTCCTTTAGGCTCCACAGGAAATACCACCCCCCCCCC
>OMOT01088467.1:24761-44825 GCA_900312575.1 Acanthochaenus luetkenii | reverse complement strand
AGGGGGAGGAGGGGGGGGGGGGGGGGGTTGTTTGGTGTGCTGAGTAATAACAGACACAACAGTTTGCTCTGTTGTGTCTGTTACATTGGATCAGGTGGAGTTTGAATCAATTTAAATATTTCTACCCTCAACTCTCAAAAAACAACACATGATCTGTTAGCTAGACAGCATTCTCAGATTTAGTTACACCTTGATGATAGTGCTTCAGCTTGACATTTCTACAAATACAATGACGAGAATGCAAATGACCAGATTCACTCAAGATTGCATTGCGCGGGCAATTCGCGAATTTTTTGCACCTCAATTGCTTGAGCTAAGAGCACAACACTTTCATCTTATTTACTCTGAAATACTGTATATATATATATATATATATATATACATATGTTTTGTGACCGAGACTGACACCAGGAGCCCTTAAACGAGCATGACAACATTTTGATGATCGGGCCTAATAGCTGAAACTGTCTCTCATGTGGAAAATCAACATATTCCACTTGGTGCTCTCCTAGAGGCCTGGAGCGCTTCCGTTTCAGACCGAATTATTGGGATATGTCCCGACAGCGGGGTTGCAGTCTCAATTTCAATGGCTTCTAAATAACATTTAGATATAATTTACATATGTGTGACCATGACAGGCACAAAGAGGCTTTATTTTAGTCTCTCCTGTTCTCTTTCTCCACAGGCAGCCGATGGCTTTCTGTTTGTTGTTGGCTGTGATCGAGGGAAGATACTGTTTGTTTCGGAGTCTGTCTCCAAGATCCTAAACTATAGCCAAGTATGTGCTACAGTATTTTGTTAATGTTAAGTAAATGGAAACACTGTTCTCTTCCTTACCTCAATGTGTGACTTATCTGTCACTAATATAGTACATATTCCCACTAAATGTCATGTTGTGTGTATAATCTGTAATAAGGCCTCATCTTGCCCCTTGTCCCCTACTCCTGCCTATTCTCTCCAGAATGACCTGATTGGCCAGAGTCTGTTTGATTACCTGCATCCTAAAGACATTGCCAAAGTCAAGGAGCAGCTGTCCTCATCAGACACCGCACCGCGAGAGAGACTCATTGATGCCAAAAGTAATTCTCATTGATGCCAAAAAGCTGTTCTAGCGTGCCTCTGTATTGGCTGTGTGCATGCAGGCTTTTTCTTGGCCAAAAGAATGTCTAAGATGGTGGTGGAATTTAAGTTAATATTAAAGTTATAATAAAGGTAAACGCATAAATTGAATAATTCAATCTACCTTACTGTTGATAGTATTTTCGTCATTCTAAGGTCTAAACTTGTTTTGTTTTTCAGCTGGTCTTCCAGTGAAGACGGAAGTCACCCCAGGTCCTTCGAGGCTCTGTTCCGGGGCCAGACGCTCATTCTTCTGCAGGATGAAGTGCAACCGACCCCTGGTAAAAGTGGAAGACAAGGACTTTTCCTCCACCTGTTCAAAAAAAAAAGGTACCCCCTCTTTCTTCTTCATCTGCCTCCAGCTTCTCTTGGACCAGGTTATTGTGTTATGCTGCTTCGTCAAAGGCTCATACCCACACATCCGTTTTTTGCGATACATTTGAACAACATTTCTCCTTTATACGCAGCTGACCGGAAGAGCTTCTGCACTATTCACAGCACCGGCTACCTGAAAAGCTGGCCTCCCACTAAGATGGGTCAGGACGAAGATAATGAGCCTGACAATGAGGGATGTAACTTAAACTGTCTGGTGGCTATTGGTCGGTTGCATCCCCACATTGTTCCTCAGCCAGTAAACGGTGACATCCGGGTCAAGCCCACAGAGTATGTGTCGCGCCATGCTATTGATGGGAAGTTTGTCTTTGTAGATCAGAGGTGAGAGCCTTTACCACTGAAATTTATTGAAGCTTTCATATCATTTTGCACGTAGAGCTGACACTCAATAAAAAAATGAATTTAATGTTTACTTACATATGCATATATTTCTTGATGGCAGCGGTCCCCATAGTCGCAAAGAAAAACAAAAGGACACCAAGTTTAGTGTTTTTAAATGCCACCAAATCTTATACGATTTACAGGCAGTATGAACTAATAGAAGCGCCATTTGACCCTAGAGGCTGCGTCTTTGGCTGGGTGCTATCAGCAGTCTGGTTCTATATTTAAGATGACAACTCACTGCATTTTTTTTCAACATTCACATTTAGCAGCAGATACATTTTACAACTGGATGTGAAATTGATGCCCAGAAGGCAAACAGAGATCACACTATGCAAACTGAAAGTACCTCACCACCTCAGAAACTATACCTGGGCCTCAACATGTCACTGTGAAAAATGAAACTACACATATGGAATGTCTTGATAATTCTGCCAAATGGTGTGATATGATTATAGATATTTTGGTTGCAATTCAACAAGGGGGATCACAATCAAGTGGCAACTAATAGTGCTTACATTCAAATGTGTTTTTTGAATGAACAGAATCTTCATTATGACTAATCTCCATTAACAGACAGGAATTTTGCAAGTGTGTAATATGTTCCTTTCATTTTTAGGGCTACGGCCATTTTGGCTTATCTACCCCAAGAGCTGCTTGGAACTTCGTTTTACGAATATTTTCATCAAGACGATATTGGTCATTTAGCAGAATGCCATAGGCAAGGTATGTCAAAGTGTTTTTTATTTTATTTATCAAGTGCACAGTATAACACACGGTCATTCTGAGCAGTGAAATTCTTAGGACATGGCAAGCAACACCTACGTAGTGGACATAATGGTATCTCACAGCCAGGACGTCACAACATCTGATCTATTGCAATTGCACATAAGCACTTTGATAAGGCTCTGCCAAAAACAAGGATTTCATTTTAGCGGAAGAGTAGCATTTGGTGTGTCACAGAAAGTACAGATGGGAGGTCCAGTAACTCCAACTCCCCCCCTGTCGCTGTCTACTTTCAGTGCTGCAGATGAGAGAGAAGATCAATACAAAATGCTACAAGTTAAAAATAAAAGACGGCTCATTCATCATACTAAGGAGCTGCTGGTTTAGTTTCATGAACCCTTGGACCAAAGAGGTGGAGTACATTGTCTCGACCAATACTGTAGTCTCGTAAGTACACCTGTCTTTTTCTGTTACAACTCTCAAGGACCTCGTGATAAATATCATGTCATGTATTGCCCTTCCTTTTCAAGGTCATTGTGTTTTCTTTTGCCGTTTCTTCCATGATGATATTTTCAGTAGCTATGTTACTTTTTATATGGAGAAGACTAGTGTCCAATGTTTGTATTATTTCATATGCTTTGTACTTTTATAGGTGTAGTCATTGTAGAAATCCCACTCTTTACAGTGTAGACGCCTTACGCCAGAGAGGAGGTTTGGAAGAATCTACATTTTCTCTCATCAGCCATTAGAGGTCATAAGGAGAGGCACATTTTGTGTTATACCAATAATCAATAACAATCAAGGAAACATTGTCTTCAATGGCTGCAGGATGGGGGACTTCTACAATGACTACTACTGTATAACTACTGTATGTCAAGCTAGAACCGCAAGCTAGTCAATTAATGTTAAAAAGGAAAAGATTGAGGTGTGAAATGATGATCACGATAGCTTCCTTTTTCTTTCACTGTTCCCCTCGACAAAGCAGTTCTGTTGTTGACGGAGCTGATAACAGCTACCATCAGCTCGCTGCCTCCCCACAGAGCATGGACAGTGTACTAATGCCTGGTGACGGTAAGACAGCCTTTTCCTATGGCTGTCTATGTTAAATGTCAACCACCATAGCAGAACAATAGATGTGTATCTTATGGCCTCTTCTTGTTACAGGTGCAGGGAAGCGAGCCCTCCAAACAGTGCCTGGAATCCCTGGTGGTACGAGGGCAGGAGCTGGAAAGATTGGGCGCATGATTGCAGAGGAAGTGATGGAAATCCAGAGGTAAGAACATCCACCTCTCCCAACTTATATTGAGAATATTAAATTATTATAATAATGAAGCGGGTATCGATAAGACACACTGTTGTTACATTAAGGCCAACTACAGAAAGCTCCTCAAGTATTGGACGTGGGACACAATTTGGCAACACACTGATGATTTGTCTCCTTAGTCCCGTTACTTGGATGTGAAATGTCAGTGAGGTTTAAATGCAGACTGTCTGATTTAGTTTGCTGGTACAGACTGACAGCCCTTTTAGCTCTGGGTCTTCCCTATTTCAGGATGCCCAAAACAATCTGGCTAGATTATATGTATGTAATGATAAAGATGCACAAACGTTCTAAAAAGTTGGAATAAGATATGAAAAGTGAGATGTTTCTAAGTTACAGACTTCCAGAAGACATTTAAATACGGTAAAAGAAATGTGGCTACATACTAAAATGAGTATTCACTTAATACTGAATCTAGTATTGCTTGTGGGACTGTGCCTATGTCCTGCTGATGTGACTCTTGCAGGATTAGAGGCTCCTCTCCGTCGAGCTGTGGCTCCAGTCCACACATCACCAGCACTCCACGCTCTGACACCGCTTCACCAGGAGGAAAGAAGGTAACGACCCAACTCCTCCAAGACATCGTCTCCTAACACTGCCTTACAAAGCCTCAAATAGAAACAAATGTCATATACAATTCCCTTTTTGAACCTGAACACTTTAGCTCATTACAACTCTAATCATATCACAGATCCAAAATGGTGGAACTCCAGACATTTCCTCAGTAGGACTAATATCGGGACCGGACTCCATAGGCTATCCTTACTCCAACAATTCCATTTTAAGTACCGGTATGTATCATTTTATTAGTTTTCAGTATTTCGTTTAAATACATTGACATTTTTAGCATGTTTGTTTTTTATTCAGTCAACAAACCTTGCCACAAGATAACTTTTTCATTATTCTGTGTCTCTGCACAGGTGATAATTCCCACCTTAGTATAGATATGGATGATCCCGGCTCCAGCAGCCCCAGCAACGACGAGGCAGCCATGGCTGTGATCATGAGTTTGCTAGAAGCTGATGCAGGCCTAGGAGGCCCAGTGGACTTCAGTGACCTGCCCTGGCCCCTGTGAAATTGGTCATGTACAGGAATCAAGGCCGGGGTCATGCATGTGTATGATTGTCACGTGCATTAGTGTCTTATACTCCATGAACTGGTCTTTTGCTGACCTCACAGTACGGCCAACCTAAGCCAGGACAGGATGAACCATGGTGTATAGTCCTGTTGTGTGTAGTATTATGTGGAAGTGGCGCATAATATAAAAACGTAACAGCTTTTCTGTCTGTTCACCTGCATTGGCATTGAGCCAAGCTCATTTGTAGACATTTCAGATTGTCTTTTTACACTACAAATTAGAGCTACTGTGTTCAGTATTTCTAAATAAATGTATCATACATGTTCTTCAGATGTGTAAAAATAAGTTTATCTGAATATATAGTAAGTATATTCACAGGTGACATTTTTAATAAAATATTGTATATCCTTTGACTGTACTGTCTGTCAGCGTTCAGTAATCTTTGGTATAAAGATGAACTAGTTGTTAAACTAGTAATAGGCTTTACACACTGATGATCAAACAAAAAAAACATGGTTTTAATGTCTTTATTTCATGATTCAAACTTTTCTTTTTAAACAATGATTTCAAGCTTAGCACAAAAAGTTTGACAACAGCCTGTGTTCTGCTGTATATCTTGGCTGTGGAAAGAGCAAAACATCACATCAGATCCAGCCAATGACTACCTACCCTATTACTAGATTCAAAAGACATCTGATGGGAGTTCAAGTTGCGATCATGACACCGAGTGGTGATAGCAATATATTTTATCAATGGCCAGAAAGTCACATTTTCTCCATAGCCAGTCTTGTGCTGTTCCCCAAAGCACATTCAGTAGTTAGGCCCCCAGAATCAAGTCAAAATTCTCAAAACAAAACCAGGGAGAAAAGACAGTAACACCACATAAAAGTGCACAGCCAAACTCAAGGTATAAAAGGTACAATAACCATTGAACATTTTAAATAACTTTTACTGAATTTATTTCAAAACAGAAAAATAAATTCCTTTGGTCAAGTAAAAAACAAAATGAAAAAATAATAGAGAACTCTGCCTTTTGCCAGTCTTATGTCCCTCTTGTATTCTTTTTTTCTACAGTCAATCAGGTTTTTGAGGCTAAGGCTACAATGTCATGGCAACATGGTTATGGTGCCTCTGGCTCGCCATGCTGGGAGGAGGGACTAGAGGAGAAAGAAGAGGCATTGAAAGAGAACTAGCCTGTCCTCAGAGAGCAGGTGAGGGTGCATCAGGTTCAGGCTCATTATAGTTGTTGCTGCAGTGATTCCCACTGGGTGGGTAGTTAGACAGGTTGTCCAGTTCATCCACTTGGGGGCCAGGGTGCATCAGCTGGTCCTGGGGCATGTCTGCTGCTGCCGCTGCCAGGTTAGTAATGGACTTGGACTTAACGCACTGGAAGTCCACATGGCGGCTCTTACCCTCTTCCTTTTCCCAGGACATGCGGATGAAGGGCCTCTGGACATAGTTGTAAATGACCTCTGGACGACCTCCCGGACGTTTTTTGACTTTCTCTTTATATGTAGGGTAGCCTGCCCAAGGTACAGCGAGAACAAAGTGTCAGCTCAGTTAAAGAGTTAGCTGATCTAGAATACCGAAAACACCCCGATCATGGGATGAGCTCACAACACATTTCTGCTGTGACCACAGTTTCCAGTCCAATGAGAAACTTTTTCAGAAAAACTCAAGACAGAATGTCCACATGGAGGTGCCAGCATTATGTCAACTTTCTTTTAGTTACACAGGAGAAAGTTTGGCCTCCAACAACAGCAGAAGTGCAAACATAAAAATAGTTGAGAAGTACTAAATGTATGGATGCCACACTTAAAGGTAATGTTTATTTAACTGAAGCATATTAAAAATCTAGTAGGATCATTTGAGACTTGTGGCAGTGGTTCGCACTCAAACACTGTAGACTAAATTACCTCCCAACATATCTTATTCAAGACAGTGCAGGGTAGGGAAAAGAACACATACGTTTCAGCTCCAGCCCTCCTCAGGGTGTCATGACATGAAACGTCCGTTCTTTTTCCTCTCCTGCGCTGTCTTGATAAAAGATTTTAGAGGTCATTTAGTCTACGGACAGTGTTTTTGAGTGTGAGCCACTGCTACAAGTCTGGACATAAAGGATCAAAAGAAGGAGAGACTACTCTTGGCTATACAAGATATGTAGCTGTCCACCTAAAACCCACAGGCACTCAAACCCAGCCATCACCACCTCATGGGCCTATTCCAACCCCAAATCCAGACAAGGCCCTAAACATGTGACAGTCTCCCTGCAGGGACTTAACTGTTAACTGCACACAATGGAATTTTACAAAGAAAATACATTTTCGCACCCATGATCTGACAGTCGATCTCCATTATAATAAGCATTACTTTTAACATAGTGTGGTGCCCATACATTGTGTACTTTCTTTTAGGTAACATTTTTTTAAGCTGTTGTCTATTTCTGAAGTCCTGCTGTGGCGCTTCGGTCGCCACCTCAAACCATGATTTCTTTAAGCAATATGCATTTCAATGGAAGATAGCTTCTCTTTTTAAGTACCAATGAGGAGTCTGTCAAGAGGGATTAAAAGTGTGGTTATTTACTATTCAACACTCCCAACTTACCTTCAATGCCCAATCTTATTTTCTTCAATCCTCTGTCCTTTAAAACGGATTTGGCAACATCCCTGTTCTCGATATACTTGAAAAACCGGTAGAGTTTTGTGCTGTATATGACTGCAAAGAGAAGACCCAACATAGAAACTCAATGTTCATTAT
Source organism: Acanthochaenus luetkenii (assembly GCA_900312575.1). Taxonomy (NCBI): domain Eukaryota; kingdom Metazoa; phylum Chordata; class Actinopteri; order Beryciformes; family Stephanoberycidae; genus Acanthochaenus; species Acanthochaenus luetkenii. Next base: position 37,050 of record OMOT01088467.1, on the reverse strand, counting down.
CACCTATTTGTGTTTTGCATATCAAACGGTGTGTGTGTGTATCCTCACTCTGTGAGTACTCCTCTCCCATTTGTGGTGGATATTCTTCATCCCAGTCAACCACATCATCATCAGTAAGTACTACAATGTGACATTCCCTCTCTCCACTCTGGGCACTGGCCACCATTAAAGGCAGAACCATCTCCTCCAAGTAAAACTCAAACTGCCGCCGTGCTCCATCATTTGACAACTCATGCATCAGGGCACCTGAGAATAGAAGAGATGAGAATGTCAGTTAGGTTGCCATTGCACTGATCAAATGTTGCTGACGGAGCACAGAGGAGCAGGCAGCACCTGCTGTAACTCAGCTTCTACATCAAAACCGTATGAAAGCTGGCTGCCGAATCAGCAGTGTTATGTCACAATCACAATGTTTTATGCATTTTTCTGTCAATATGGCACATTACCATAAATGCTACTCACTGACTATGGCTGCCATTTAATTATGCCCATTTGGCATTTGATTACCAACACATGTTTAACACCAAGGTGGCTGTGCAGTGACAAAACTGAATACTATTTTGCTGCTTACGTCTGTAAGCAACTGTTGGTGATATGTTGCTTAACTGCAAATACAGGCCTGATGTACTGATGCTGCATTAAGAATGGGCTTTACGTACAAAGCCATTTTTCCGTGGCCATCAAGTTGAAATTCCTGACTACCTAAGATCCCTGGAGACATTTTAGCAAAGACATGGCGTACCAATTCCCAAGCATCTCCAATAACATCAGAAAATGTTTTTTCAAATAAAACCTCTGACTCAGACAATCTCCAGAAAGAAGACACGGAGGCTCTAGTTCACCCAACAAAGGCCATGACTAATGTGCGTTAGGCTATTGTTCAGGCCTAGTTAATTGGTCTCAAAGAGGTAATGATGTGGTGTGTCAGGGTCTGAGACTCAACTCAATAAACACATTAACAATGATTTAACTGGTTAGGCCTACCCATCACATGAAGGCAGTGAGTCGCAATGTCAGGGGAAAAAGTGGAGATGTTTTATCTAGTCATGAAATGACGAAACTGGGGTCCCATGGGGAAAAGGTTTGATCCCACCATGGATACAGCAAATTAAAAGGATGATTTATATGAAACTTGCAAGCAAATTCCAGAAATATGAGGACTGACTTAAGGAAGCTGACAACTGCCAAGCCACCATGACTAAAAACTGCTATTTACCAATAGAACATGATGGGACTAAATGACTCCATACTGGAATACAAATACAATTTATTCAGTCTGAGAAACACAGTTGGTAAGGTAGGTCCCAAAAATGTAAATAAAGCCCACTGCGCATAGAGACACAGGATACAGACTACGTTTCTCAAGCCGGCATACTGGTGTTTTCACTGACTTTCATGTGGGGGTCCTGGGTTCTGATCCTAGGTTTGACTCTTGAACCCAGCAATAAATGTCTACATTATGCTATTTGGCATGGCCAATTAAAAGGATAGCATTTATTAATTGTGCACCCCTACTTTGTATCCCTTATTTGCTCCATTATTTTGTCATTTACCTGCATGTTTGAGTTACTTCTGTGCTGTGCAAACTCTTTGGTGGGCCCTGAGCAAAATAATACCCCTCTTGGAGGGTCAAGGGATTTGTAATTGTGCTTCATTAGCCACTAAACATGTTTGCGTTATGTTATGGAAGGTGAAAGTAAAAATGGAAACCGTGTAATATTCTCTCTCATCCTGACTGAAACTAGGTTACAGTTAACTGTTGCACTGCCCCAGACGGGATACTCACTAAGGTCTCTGCACTTGATGGTGCTGTAGTCGAAGGAGATGCACAGATAGTCACACGCCTCCCGCAACTCAGGGATGGAGATTCCATCAGGGCAACGGATTATCCCAGATTTGTAGTAATCCTGCCAATTAGACAGAAATCCCAAAACACAATCACTTGTCTAAACCTACCTGAGGCTCAACAGTGGCTGTCCGGTAATCAGTAGTGGTACTCACAAAATTTGGTTTTCCTCCTAGTAGTCTAATAATAATACTTCTAACGCATATCAAAAGATGCCTACATACATGCCAACATACAGTATATCACTGAATGCCAGTGGTGAACACAACCTTCATGTACATTTGAAGGTCAAAAAAGCAAAGTCAAATTAGGTTAGCAGACTGAAAAATTAATATCTTATACCAAAGCACAATACTTCCTACTTTTTGTGTTGATACTGTCTTGATTATTGAAAAACATAAACAAGTGGTACGCTTGTTTCTACAGCTTGAGTGAGGCTTGATTCTAAACCATTTTTTGTGTTAGATATCCCAGCTACCATTTTCAAATCAGCAGCCCAGAGACGATGCAACAAAACTCAGTTTGAGGCAAAAAAAAGAAAATCTCGTACACTATCAAATACGGTTATGGTGAGCCGCTGTTCCCAAACATTGCAGCTGATGTGCAACTAAGGATTAGACAGTTGACAACCATTTGAATCTAGTGTGTCCATACTAAATTATGTTTGACAGTCGACAAGGAGAGAGAATGATGGGCTTGGTAACCCAGAGACTGACCAGAATGGCTCGGAAAACTGTGGAGCTGATGCCCTCAGCTACCTCGTACTCCCCCTTCTCATTGGGCCGTGTGAAGTTATGCTCCCTTCCAGATCCAAACATTCTGAAAGAAGGCAGCTTTGGCTTATTCACCAAATCAAAGAAAATGTGAATTTTCCATACTACATTTATAAATATATACTAATACATATGTGCTCTACCTGCCCAACATGGTATTGGGTTGTGCAGTGAAGATGGAAGGATCCACCACAAAGTGTGTGTTGTCAACAATCAGAGTGACCCTCTCTGAGCTCCTAATGCTTCGGGTTCCAACACCGGCTCCCTCCTTTGGATTCTCATAGACATAAACAATTTCTCCAACTCCCAAGCTTTTGAAGGTGACTTCTGTACTGGACAGGCTGCTGTTGAGACTGCTGACCACCCCGCTGCTGCTTGAGCCGCTGGGAGAGATTCTCAGAGGCCGTGGGCTGCCGGGCCTGGATGATGGGCAACCATCCCGTTCGCGGTCTACACACAGACAGGCAGAACAACGGAGGGTGGTTTTCTCTACCAACTTAGAACATAGACTACAGGGCACACATCCCATTAGAAACAAGTAATTGTTGTATTATCAATAGACATTTTCGATAAATTATGCAACATGAATGGCTGCTACAACTTGACCCATGATCATATTAGAATATACATATACATACAGAAATCTCCTGGCAACCACAGCTGGTGCCAGTAACTATTTAATGTCCATTGGATAATTGGTCACTCACTAGGAATACTTCATATAAAACAACCAGGCTAGAAAAAGAGTACCATCTGAAAAAGACACACAAGTTAACCTCCAATGTGACATCCATATAAGCCCTCTTTTCTTTCAGTACATACTCACCACTGATGTGTTGGCGGGTGGGTGAGGTGAGGTTGCGAATGCAGGGGGTGAGCTGGCCTTCTCTCTCATGTGAAGAGTCCCGAGAGCGATCGGTGGAGCAGCGGCGGCGGTCACGTGAGCGTTCACAGCCCCCGCTGGTACCATGCAGGCTCATCTTTCTCTGGTCTGCTTCCACTCGAGACGCACGGCTGCTGCGTTTCAGGAGAAGAGCAGGGTATTAGGGATGAGGGTGTGTAAACGTTTAATGTGTACACACGAAAATGAAACACTATCCGTTTAGGACAAATTAAACAAAACTTTAAAATGGTGCCTGCTGATTGGATGAGCAGATCTGTAGCAACAAGAACCAATCAGTACAGGCCGGAGTCATCAGGGAGAACCAATTGTGTAGGTGGATCTGCACAGCAGACATTTTAAAATGATGCATGCTGATTGGATGAGCAGCTGTAGCAAAACAAATTAAACTGAAACTGAAAAGGTGAAGAGCCATCAGAGAGAACCAATCGTGTAGGTGGACCTGCACAGCAGACTGCTACTTTTACCGTCTGGTGAAGGACGTAACAGGACCCAAAAAACAGCGCGGCAGAAAAGCTAAAGCCTGGAAGTATTTGACAAAACACGTGGACGGCAACTCGGTAACATGTTCACTCTGTGGTGTCGTTTGAAGAGTGAAAGGTGGAACCATCTGAATTAACAACCATCTGAGATTAAAACACAAGACCACAGATTTAGAAAGAGATGGCCCTGTGGGTAATCCTTCTACAAGTGCAGTTCACACAGAGCCGCAAAAATCATCCAGCTGATCGCGGAAGTCATTGTGAAAGACACAAGACCATTAAGCGGAGTGGATGCGCCAGGCTTTTGTCTCTGATGGAGTGTTGAGCCGTCTCACTCAGTCCGGTAGACGATGACACAGCGGATTCAACAAATGTATGATCGAGCCTCGGAGGAGAGAAAGGAACAGTTAGGGAAACAAGAACACATCCCAATCACAACTGATTCCTGGACAAGCCTCGCTGTGGACATGCTACTGTTTTTAAAAAGCAATCTCAAGGATAGTTGTGAGTTGAAATTGACTATTTTTGTTTATTGATTAATGCTGTTGGCAATCAATGATATTACAAATAAACAACGTAAACTTTGAACTTTTCTTTATTTGTGTATTATTAATATTAGTAGCCTGTGTTATAATATAACAGACGTTGTATTATAAAAATAGTAGCCTACCTTATAGTCTCGAGAGGCATCTCACATGACATAATCAGGACGGTTGAAGGTTTGTCACAATAACAAAAACACTCGTGATTGGAAGGCTGTTTTATTAGAACTTTATGAAACTAGTTTATTTTATGAAAACATTTTGAAACATGAAAGTATATTATATTATAACCTATATTTACATCCTAACGTTAATCCTTCATAACTGCTTGCGTACGTATTAGCAGCTACCTGAGTTTCCGACCAGTGCCATTGGCCTCTAGGCTATGACGTCATGTTACGGTTCACCAGGGTACACGCCAAAATTCAAGGTGTAAACGGGTTTTTTAAAAAGCCTAAACCCCCATCCCTTCAGGGTATACTTAACATTCCTGCGACATTCCTCCGTCACTCAAGACCCCACATAACATTCCACTTTTAGTTACATAGCTTTACATTTTAAGAGTTGTGAAGATTTCTTGACAGACAGGCACACCCAATCTTGGTGGACAGACTCAGGAGCTTTCCAGCGCTGTGCAGAACTTGTGATTGACAAAATCAAGACATGATGAAAACAACACATCTGAACGAGGAGGATAGAATTACCCAAGACATATGGCCTCAATCTCATGGACGTTGTGTAGTCTTTACCTAAGCCAATAGTTGATGATTCAACAAGTAGCCTAGCACAGCATAGTCAAGCACCAAAGTGTTTGATATGCAGTGGGACAGTAGCCCAGTAGCCATGTTAAGAGTGGCAATGTGAAACACAATTATGAAACAAATGTTATCTTGATTAGCAACAGCCGCAGAAAACAGAGGAAAGGACAACAGATCTCAATCAGCTGAAAATTTCATCAAGCCATGATTCTTTAAATCTGTGTCACTACAAGGAAGAATAACAGTGGCTTGAGTAAAAAAAATTTAAAGGCTTACTCTCTGATGCAGAAATTATAGAGGAATGCTTCAGTGAAGTCATGGAGGCCGTGTTTGAAGGAAAATATAAATAATAAATAACACCATCGTAACTTGAGATAATACCACTGCATCATCCACCAGACAATCCTTTATCCCAGTCTTGGGAAAGAGCACTCAGAAATAATGGGAAAAGTAATGAGACATGTCAACTGAGTCTCTTCTGCATTGCAGCATCTCTTACTACGCACATTCCAGACAGGGTTTAGTACAGCACATTTTGAGACATTTTATTCCATTCCATAAAGAGTCAGCTTATACAAATTGCAAATTATTTTTTAGACAGATAAATGTTCTTCCGTCTTTATGAAGCTGAAATAAGTTATACAATTATATACTACCCAGATTATTTTGTGGACATTCATTATATTCACTTAACCATGACCTGCACTGACAGACTGCCAACAAACATTCTAAGTTGTTTATAGAAATATACGTATACGACGACATTCATTGATGTGGCATCAAAAGAAGTTGCTAACTTTTCAGAATTGTCAATACAGGATCTGAGAGCTCTACCACCACGGCTACTCGGGTCTCGGAGGTAAAGAGAACATTCCAATGCCAGAACAGACCGAGTTGCTTGCCAGTTTGTAGAAAGCTAAAAATTACATAAACTCTAGCTACAAGCTTTACAATAGTATTGTTGAGGCAGACATGGAGCAGTGTTTTGTTAGAATATGACTTATGTCTGTGGCGAGAGTAGGTGTCATTAAAGACCCCTGCCTATGACATGGCCAGGGACCAAATCTTGATTCTGAAGCATATGCAAGGCACCTAAATTCTAAACCACATATGGTTAGTGTTGAATAGAAAAACTCTATAGACAAATTAATAGGGAGAAACCGCTGCGGAAGCATCTTGTCACCAGACTTTGATGATTTGAGGCTAGATTGATTACTCAGATCCATGTATAGTTCCATGCTCCATATTGCACCAGAGTATTATCATATTAAGTATGGCTGTTTCATTTGGAAATTTTTGGGTCTCATGACAACGACAATCCTTTGCGTCAAATGCAAGAGACACAAATATGAAAGGATTGCCTTTGTCATGAAGAATTTGCTTCTGCAAATGAAAAAGTGGATACATGTAATAATGTTTCCCTAAGATATATTCATCATATAGCAATTAACATCTCTTTGATTTGGCAAATTCAATGATAAAATGTAAATCTCTCCATAACATCTAATGAATGAAACTGCTGTTGCACAGAGATACACCATTCTCTCGGACTATTCCCTTGACCGTTTCCTAAGGGATCAGATGTTTAGCTGGCTCACCTCGAACGCTTGCAGTTTGCGAGGTCGGCTTGTCGTTTTTCGTTCCCAGTTCTCAGTGTCACTGGAGTTACTATCATATGACTGTAGACGTGCGGTCATCACCCGTACAAGGGGAGTTTCATCTGGGTCGTCCACCCGTCATAATGTAGCTAGTTAATGGCTAAATCAACAAGTCAGTTCAATCATTTGAACAATCCCAGGCGAACTGCGGGGCTAACAGTTATCTAAATGGTTTGTCATGAAGTTCCCATTAGCTGTCGAACTTGAATCTAACTGTTATATGACGTTTTATGGTCACCGTTGTCGTTAACATAAAACAGTTGAGTCAACAGAACATTTCAGTACAATAACTCGCCAACGTTGGTATAAACGACGTTGCCAAAGCCAACCTATTATTACTAGCAAGCTATGTTAGCATCCCCAGCTAACGTTAGCTGGCGCTGCTAACGCTAGGTTACAAAACTGTTCACGTAAGCTGTCAATGCTGCTAGGTAAAGTTAGATACTGACGTTATATCAAAAACCATAAACTGCTAAGTAGACTTAACGTTAGCTAAAATAATATATCCAGTGTGGTTACCGCTATCGTGAAAATCCATTCGCTAGCTAACCAGCCATCTCCTTTCAAAACGTCCACTCACCCAGCTGATGTCCAACGTGACTGCCGCTTACGCACTGACGCAAACAAAGATCGAAATCCAGTTGCTACGTTCCTACACTGAGTTAGTTATAGCTTTGTCGAAAAAGCAAACTAGCTAGGAAGTAACTTAGTTTACGATGATCGATCTGTCTATTCGCTGGCTGCGCGATTATTTACCTTTCCTAATAAGGAAGTCGATGTTTGACGCTGGTGTGTCTCGCGATATGTGTTTGCAAAAAATGTATCCTAACTTCCTTCCGGATATGCTTCGAGACTTGGAGACGCCTCCTCGCTTCCTCTTCCTCAGTATCAACAAGCTGCTAAAGTTTGTCCTAAACCAAAGAGGGAAATAAAAGGCCACTGTTAGGCGGCTGAGTTGAATAAGAATGAGAAGGGTAGTATGTAAAAAAAAAATACCAAAAAAAAGTGTGTCACTGGTAACCTTAGTGGCCTAAAAAAAAAACACACAGAAGCTTATATTGTCATAGAAAATCCTCTATTCAAACAGTCACGTGGATTCACTTTTCATTATATGAATGTGCAGGCTACATCACTACACAAACGATGATGTTTAGGTATAGGGCGTATGAAACAGACACAATATTGGAATATTTCCAATGTGTCCACTAAGAAAGATCTTTCCACAGGCAATCAAAAATATTATAGGCTACAAACCACACTGTGCTTTTCTTTTTTTACTACTAGTACTAAACAACAACGATATGAAATGATGCCTAGTGCACAAGTGAAACAAATGAAAATGTAAGACTAGCTGTTATGTTGGTCCTTATTTGCACACTACAATATACAGTAAGTAAACAGCTTTATAATTACAAATATCAGATGAAAAAGAAACAATAGCATAGATGAACACGGTGACATTTCACATGTAACTGTACTCAGAAGAAGAGAGCATGAGATCATCTTAACTTGTTTTACAAACTACTTTTTCTTCCTTATGATGGCCTGTGTAATAAGATGAAACCATTGTATTTTATAGTTTTTTTTATCTTATTGTCAAACACTCCTAAATAATGTAAACATCAAAATTAAGTGACAGATAAATACCTAAACAGACAAATAAACAAAAAAGCATTACAAAAAAAAACACAATACATACATAATTAAATAAATAAATAAATAGGAACGCATACGTACAGACAAACAGATACAGAATAATAACAGCTAAAAGTAAATGTCTCATTGTCAGATACACACGTTTTGCGAGGGGCATCTCTTTGGTAAGACATAGGACAGCAAATAGGTTGCATTCAACCTTTCTGCGCGTCTGATCCTAAAAGATCATTTGGAAAAACATTTGTGATCTTCTCTGATTGTCCATGTTGTGGTTGGACATGTGTGGCAACAATTATGTCCTTTAACTTTGCCTGAAGCCAATCCTGTCTTTCCCCCACTTGCTTGTGTTCCCGAACATTGTGCATAAGCTGGACCTCACTGATGGACCTCTTTCTGTGGGCCAAATAGAAAATACACTTAATACCAATTCAAGGAAACATGTCAAAATAAATTAATTTGTGATCTCGAAAGGCGCTAAAATCTACCACACGACTTAAGTAGCTCTGTCTAATTCATGACACATAATTCTGATGACATACAGACACAAACTGGAAACTGAATTTACCTCACTGGTTTTGCCTCTATGTGTAAACTGGAGAGGAAGAGTATCAAAACCACTGTTTCCAAATACCTTAACGAAAACATGTTGATCAACTGCAAAATAAAAAATAGTGGTTAGAAACTGCATTTCACTACCCTCTGTTACTCCAGTTAGTGGTCAGTGATTTTATGATCCAATGTACATCCTATTATACAATGTACTCTATAAATGGGTCACTGATCGCCACAAACAACAGAGGATTTGGATGTGTCATGTTATTCTTACCGGATTTGTGCGTCCTTACTTCCAATAAAGTTAGAGAGGGCTTTGTTGAGATAGTGTCGTTTCGATGTGGGAGTCGAGTCAAAAACGTGTTGATCGGTCTTTCATGTGTGCTTTGAGAAAGGCTCTCTCCTTTTTATACAGCATAGCCCTCCCCTGGTCATCAATGAGCCACTTTCATTATTGATGGTGATGTCACCTTACCAATGCTTCGATGGGGACAGGCATCTGCACGACAACACCTCCACCACCACTCGCTACTAATTCAGCTTTCAACACCTCTGTGCCCTATTTGTCAGACTGCTTTTGAACTTGTTCCATTTTCATCCTTCACGCTGAATAATGGTACTTACAATTTTGTTGTTAAACTTGTATTTTTATGTACCGTATTCGACACTTTGTGAAACAATGATTCTGTGTGTGATTGCGATGAAGACATGTACTTTTTGAAATGCCAATGACTTTCAACATAATTTATTAACAATGTCATTTGTTTTACTGTTCACATTTTGCAAGCATTCAAGGGGTTTATGAGGTCTTGTAGAAGCGCTTCAGGGGCCAGCCCAAAGGGAATGGTGCAAAGAAATCCATCCAGTGACAATTAATCAAAATTGCTCTTTAATGTCTTCATCCTGCCGAGTTCTCTTACTCTCTCCACATTTTATGACAAAGTCGCATTGTAGAAACCCCGTCATCTATCTATCTTGCATTAGTTATACAGCAGTCAGAGCTGCCTATTCTTTTTCTAATGTAAAGAAGAACTGATTTAAGAACTGATTTGTATTTTAAGAAAAAACACCTCTCAAATAAATGTCTGCCAGACCATTCATGGCGCCTTTGACATCTGAAAATGGAACCAAAATTGGATTTCCGTGCATTTCCTCTTCAAAAAGTTATCTACTGTATGATGCGCACTTTCTGTACTGCAGTAAGTCTGCAGTATAAATGTGATTTATACAATTGCCCCATCTATAGTTTCCCCCATGGTGCCTAGTGAGTATAGGTTGACTGGCCATTTGAAAAGAACATGCAACGACAAACATACAGTTAATCCGTCATTTTTGTATCTGTTAGTAGCACTGCACTACCTGTACTTAACATGATGTATGGGTAGTGGATAACCTTGTCATAGTGTCACAATGTCACAATGCATTAGGTAACCATGAAATATGTTTTCTAAATGTGGCAGAGGAATGGCTATGCCATGACTAAAGAAATGGGTGCCACAGAAGGACCTACAACTTGCTGTCATGAAAGCCCCCACACTATATGCTATGCATTTACAGTGTCCTCTATCAATCCATTTCTAACGTGCCCTTTCAAGTTAAGTTGTCACCTTTTCTACAATGTTCATTTATTGTAACATTTTGATGAACATGAAAGTCCCAAATAACCAATCCAAACACTTTTTTGTGTGTGTTCTGGCATTTCACCATTTAATCTAAGGTCAGAGGTTACTTTGTGAAATGGCTGTCCTATGCAGCTTGAAGTGGTTCCATATTACCCCATCATTAGAATATCCCAATATCCTCATTCAATGTCAGAGTTAGTATATGTATGAGTAATGGAAATTGTTCTCTTTGCACACGTTCTGAAACATGCACATAATCATCCACACAGATGCATATTACAGTAATAGATTGGTGCACGGCTGTGCACACTGCAGTGCACCTGTGGCAGGCCGGGCCTCCTCTGGGAGAAACACAAGGATTGGGTGAGTGCAGAATCACATAGTTTGTCCATGCTGACTTGTGTATATCTCAGGTCTCTCCATCATGCATGTAAACAGCACTTAGCACCACCTGTGGCTTCAGCTGAGCATGATAGGTTTGCACACGTGTAGTATACTCCACCAAGTTGTACCCATTACCTCATGTGGTCACAATGTGAACCATCTGACTAATGGTATGCTGCTGGTGTGCAAGAGGACTTGACAGGGATTGATGTGAAGAATTGCTTGCAAATCATTATCTTGGGTCACCCCCATGTCACAATGAAAGTAATGCACATGAAAATCACACGTCTCTTAGAGCTAGATAAGCTTATTTAAATAGGCTGTATTTATCCCTGTCATGTGCTTGAAACAGATCTCATTGGTTTTCAGACCGTGCTTCGTGTTTGTTTTGCTTAACTTAATTGAATTGACTAAATAAGTAAGTAAATTGTTTCAAAAGTAAATTGTATCGCATTTACTGTATTATATTCTAGACATCTACAAACTTGAGGTACAATGTGTATTTTCAAAGTGTGCCTCTTTTTTATTTCTTCATATTTTCTGCCATCCTTACTGCTGTGTTAGTCATGCTGCCTGCGGCCAGCAGGGGACCGATACATTACTAGCCTCTGCATTGTATGTTTAAAGGTATGGAAGGACACAGGGGCTATATACAATGCTTTCCTGGAAATCTATAAATGGAGTTACTTTTTTCATGAAATGAGGTCACTTCACTTGAAGATATCGTGTAACGAAATAGGATATATTTAGATTGTCTTCGTCATCTCACCTTTCCCCGTGCAACCAAACAAACACATAGAATACATATCTAAATCATCTAAATCATATCGTTTGGATAAACACTTTATTGCTTTTGAACAACTTAGAATCCAGTGACTTCTGCATTGCAGCAATCAATCATTCAGATGTGTGTGTGTGTGTGTGTGTGTGTGTGTGTGTGTGTGTGTGTGTGTGTGTGTGTGTGTGTGTGTGTGTGTGTGTGTGTGTGTGTGTGTGTGTGTGTGTGTGTGTGTGTGTGTGTGTGTGTGAGATGTTTGTGTTTCAGTCTTTAATTGAATTGTTGGAATAGGAACAGTACATTTGACATCAATGAGATGATTTCAAATCAGCGTTAG
>OMOT01088467.1:7557-20207 GCA_900312575.1 Acanthochaenus luetkenii | reverse complement strand
GGTCAGGGGGTCCTGAAATAAAAGCTTTTTACACAAATTGACCAGGCCATTGTAGTCTCACACACATACCTAATTCTCAATATGACTAATGATATATGGATAGCAACTTGTCACTGTCACTCGCTTTAAAGTATAACACTATGCCCCCACATCATACAATATGAGAGCGAGTGCAATTATCCTATTGATATCCTAGCGATAGCTCAGTGCAGCTCAGGAAATGTGTAGAAGAGAAAATGACAAGGTCTATGTCAATAGCCTGCTGTATCAATATGGTCTATTTTGCAGTACAAGACTGGAGGGACACTAGCAATTGAAATGACTGTGATTAGGCCATTAAAATAGAACACTCAATAAAATGACAGATTTGTTCCTGCTCTTACACTGTATATACCTACAGTATAAGGTTTATATACCGACACACTCACTCATACACACACACACTGCTAAAGTCCCTTTCTCCACAACTGCACAGTGGTCCTATCTGCAGATTTATTGTCTGGCTCAGTGGTCTCAAATCAGTATTGCCTCAAGAGGCAGTTGAGCTACATGCGGTATGTATATGTGCATGGCTTTATTGCTGTCTGGAGCCGCTTATACCTCTGGATTATTTTATAATTAGGCAGCACCTAATCTCCTCTCACATACCTACTAGACAACGTGGCAATACCATACTGTTACCTGCACTGTTTGAACTACCATGTTATCATCAGACTATAAAGTGCTCGATTAGCATTTTACAACAACACCTGGATCTTTTTATTTATTGAAACTGTTCAAATGGCATTAAGTCCTCCAAATATTGACTAATCGGTCCCTGACAATGTGTAGGACCTGTTTGCTCAAACACACTGGCTCTAAATCCCATCAACATCACCGATACAGCAGCAGCTCATTGTTTTATGGGGTTTCTAAACCCCGTTCCCCTCTGCGTGTGTCTAATTAACCACCAGGGGATGAGACATGGAAGGATGATCTCATGAAAAGATGTGCACATTCCTTCATCAGACACAGGAGGACCCATGGTTGAAACAGCATGAGCTTATCTTTGCTTTTGGCATCAGATCAGTGGCCATACCATTGGGCATGCACGTCCAATGCTATGGTATTGTAATTTGAGTAATTCTCATGTGACACATTAGCCATTGTGGATTCTGTTTGATGGCGATAGTGGCATCTAGTAAGGGCTAGTGGTGGAACTTTTATGTCTATTTGATAAAATGCCCTTCATTAAATGTTGTGACATTAGATGGTTCCTAATGCCTAAAGGTGACAATAATAGTAATAATAAACTTTATTTATGTAACGCTTTTCAAAACAAAGTAACAAAGTGCTTTACAGAATCACTATGAGACGATAAAAGATAGCAGTAAAAGCAGAAAAGGAAAACACAAAAAGCAATTGAACACCTGAAAGTAAAGTTTTCAGATAAGCAAATAAATAAATAACAAATAAAACGTTTTTATTTTAACTGCAACAAAAAGGGACATTATGCAGAGAGGCTACAATATGGCCTTGTTTTTTAGAGTCTGTTAGACGCCTTGCAGCTTCATGTCACACCAGCTGCAAACGGGAACTCTTAGGCCAGAGCAGAGGGAGTTACGGTAGTCTTGACAGGACGAGATGCAGGGATGGATAACCTTCTCAAGGTCTGCGAAGGAAAGAAAGGACCCAATTTCCGAGACGCTCCGGCCCAAGGCATTCTTTACACCGGCCCATTTTTGGCGACAGTCTTTGAAAGTGATTCTGGGCACACATGGTTTCACTTTTTGTCCCAAAAAAAAACTTGAAGGTATAAACTATGAGCTAAACTTTATTGCAAGTCAATACATAATCTATAAATCATGTGAACAAGCAGTGTGTTGATGAAGCAAGACAGACAGAGGAAAGGAAAGGGGAAGAAATCGCAGTTTAGGATTTTATTTTTGCTTGTTTAAATATTGACTGACAAAGCAAACATGGTTTACATGCTAATGTTTGCAACAGCAGCTGTTTTGATTATTGCCAAACTCACCCAGAGAACAATCATCTGACCACAAAAGTAGAACACTCACTGAACTACACAGTATGTGTACAAAACAAACCTGTCTTATGGCATTATGAAAGCTTCTGTGATGCTTTGTGCGGAACCTCCAATTGATCTCAAATGGTCAACAATTTCTGTTTTAATTCTTCCAATAATTCACAAGCTTGTTATGCTGTTCTGTGTTAGTGGCATCTGTAGCAGTGATGACCATTCATCCATTCATGGTAGAGAACATTTAATATTCCCCTTGATTTATTTGGAATCACACTGTAAAAAAAAATTAAAGATTATTAAAATGAGAGAAAATATTGTTCTTAGATTGCAAGGCACCAGAACCTTTAACACATTACATTTCTAAGTGTGCGTCCATCTAATATGAATTGTTGATCTTGAAAGCACTTTCAAGAAGTGAAAATGTTTCTAGAGTGGTGACACATTAGGCTGTCAAACAAATCTAAACTAATGGAGGTAAGAGAGGTAAGAGATTTGTTCAGCTTGTACATCAGGAATCAGCAATGCACATACATCTAAATCAAAGCTGCATTTGATACGAGCTTAATCTTCCCATTGTTAACATATACATGTAGCCTACTGTATATTGGAAGTTATTAGAACTCCTGAAATAGCGGTTATATACAGTAATACTTACCAAGAGGTTCTTCTTTACTGTAACTATGGATATGACGTGATGCTACAGGCACATGGTGCAGCTGAGACAATGGTTACCAACACATGAGTGCTAACTGAAAAGTTTTCTTCAAAGTGGTATACATGCCTAAGGATAAAAAACATTAAATATTGCAAACTGAACAAAAGAGTTGGCTGGCCGTGCTTTATGGTAATTCTCAGCATGAATGAGTCTTTAATCAATTAGATCGCTTGTCTGAAACCCATAGTATACTTAGGATTGAAAAATGACTAACACCAAAAGTGATTCCCAACATGGAGATTTAGCCAGGGGAAAGAGATGGGTGCTGAGACTATAAAAAACCGCAGAGCTGTCAACTATAATAAACCACAGAGCTGAGTGGAAAACTGTCCCCGGCAGTTTAAGTAAAGAAGCGGCTCCATGCATGTAAATTATATCGCCATGGTCGAAAATATAAAGTATTGTTCCTGGAATCCACTCCAGCTCTGTGGCTGAGATAGTCCGACATAAAACCGTTTCACAGTAACAGATTCAATATCTATTTATTTTCCCTCAAACATTTTGGGACGGTTAAATGTCAAAATGTATATCTCAGCCTATTTTAAGAGATGAGCCTGTTCTTGCTAGATATTGGAGCATGATGGGTTGCAGAGTTGAATCCCAACAGGAAGTAAATGACAAGAGTACGCACACGTGCAACACAATACAAGAGGACATGTGTACACGACAACTGAATGGCAATCTACAGTACAGTGTGTAAGTGCCAGTGGAGTTATATCCTCATAGTCCCTTCACACGGTTGAAGACTGTGGGAACAAAATTTTTTGGCAGTCTGAACAACGTATTAGAGGGAGAGTGGTACTATAATGTAATAACGAGTAAACCGATTCTTAAAAATGGACAGAATGATTGTCAACTATATAAAGTACAATCATATAAAAGGAACACCTTTTGATTGGGATCGTTTTCAAGGACCGCGTTCTTGGAGAAGCCAACAAAGCGCACCAATGCCATCCACATGCACACTCAAGTCCTTTCCACTCTGTGGCACCGGTGTCCCTTTTGTGGGCTGTGATTCTTTTTCTTTTTTAGACGTTACTTTTAGATCGAACCGTTTGTTTTTCACTTCTCCCACAGTTCTCATGAAAGATAAATACAAATGTTCTTGTGCGTTCTGGCAGTTCTTACGCACAGATTTAGAACTTATTCGACGCACTATGATAAATGAGGCCCCTGGTCTGTGTCAAAGACCTATAAGCTTCACACTGATAAGAGTGGATTGCTTACACTGTAGCATGAACCATTTCTCATCCCAGCCACAGATAATGAAGTGTTCCGTTATGCTATGGAAAACGCTGACTCAACCATCAACTTGAATAACTCATTTCATTTGGGCCTGTGTAGGCTTAAGTAAAGGTTACAGTCTGACAGATTTCAGGTGCATCAGTAGTAGTATACCTGGCACCTTGAAGGTGTTTGTGTTAATAGCACAGAGGGGAGATGCAGAAGCTGGAGGGATGGGCATCACACCTGGATGGGAAGGAGGGGGAGATGCAGGGATCAGGGTAGAGCGGCCTGGAGTCTGAACTCTATAGCAAAGAGCATACCAAAATAAACAATAAAGAGACACCGGTAAATAAGTTAGCTACTTAGCTCATGCGGCTTTAGACACTTGTCTGCACTAAATGACTGCAGTCTCCAATACACACAGCTGCTATCAGTGAATACCTTTGTTCTCACGGGTTTGAAGTCATCAAAGACAGGATTTAGAATGTTTGTTCAAAGGTGAGCTTTACAGAGACCATTTGCTTCTCTGAAAATATACAAGATAAAGACCATATATATATATATGACACTGTATGTCATATGTACAATGCATACAAAGAATGAAATTGCGCAGAAATTGTGCAGATTTATTAATCTATTTAGATTAAAATAGGTACATAACTAACTGTATAACAAACAACACAACTAGCTTCAATTACATTCAAACCTATGCTTAGATCTTGGTATTCCAAGTTGGGAATACATATCACTGACAATACTCTCACGGGTCTCAGCCTCTCCTCATGGAAATCATTGTACTTTCACCTCAGAGCAGGAGATAATGCAGAGCAATGACAGATATTGATCTGAGGATATGGGACGCTGTAATACTGCGTGAGTCCGTGAGCAGTGTATCAGAATTGATGAAATCGACGTAACTATCCATCATTGTGGAAATTTGGCGTTTGGCTTCTTCTGCATACAATACACGTTTAAAAAAAGGTACACAGGATGCAACTGTGCCGATGAACTGTAGCCCAAGAGAGTCTCATCACGATGAGTGCAGAGTTACCATTATGCAAAGTACTTATTTGTCCTCTCTAACAAAACATCTGCATGGAGAACAAGCAGCTCTTTACACTGATGTTTTTTTGTTGTTGTGCTATTTCAAAGTTGTATTGGCTCACACTAAAACTCCTTAGTTGCCTTGGTAAAAATAAATGCTAATTGTCTCTTCAAAAGCATTTTCATTAAAACTTAGATTCTAGTCAATGGCTGTTGCAAAAAATTACCTTCTTCAAGCATTTCGACAGAAGGACTATTGAGCATGACAGAAAAAGACAGACTGATTTACCTTTTGGAGGTTTGAGTCTTTCAAGGGTGAAAAGAAGAGAGCTTCCTTGTACCTGACCTTCTGATGTGTTATAGTTACTTGGCTGCTATTGTACAGGTGTAGTCATTATAACATGTCCACATTTTACTGCATGCATTGCTGATTTCAAAAGGCACCGTTGCCCCGCTGCAGAGACAAATGGATAACTGAACATGTTCTCTCTTCTCGGTTGTGAGAAAGCACAAGGCAACCAACTATTTCAGAGACAGCTCTACTTAATTACATTTGAGGAGAGAAAAAAGGCCACAGTGTTCACTGTAGTAACATTTATGTCTACCACTATGTTTTTCAAAACTGGATTCTACTGGCCTGATATCACATTTTAGTAATGCTGAAACAATAACAAAAACACTATGTAATAAATGAAGAAAATGTTTCAATTTTGTTTTATCTTTACAGGACAAAAGAAGTACAAAAATAAAAATAAATTGATATTAAAATTGATATAATCAAAATACATGTAATTGCCATTTACTGACCACATCCCTACAAGCTGAAACGGTATTTTTTGTCCATGACTTTCCTAGGAGTGACAATAAAGAATTGTGAAAATTAGAGGGCACTTTTCACGTCTGCATTCCTCTCATTAAAAAACACACTCATATGAAACTAAGAGGTTTGGCTTTTCAATAATACACATTTGATGCTTATTAGAGATCCCTGATGGTCTCCAAATCACAGTTTTATACGGTTTTGCCTCCAGTGCTTTCATCCTCCCTAATTTTATTTAGGTTATTTCTGATATATCCAGTCTTGTACATGGAGGGCAAAATATACTGCTCACCACAGGCTGTAATTCTATTCTATTGTTGTTTTGCTTCCTCTCTATTTTTCATTGCTGTAGGATGAAAACCTTGTTACTCCAATTTTGACGATTTTCATGTTCAGTTGAAGGATTACATGCTTCTTTCTCTCTTGGTTGAAGAAATTCTCCAGCCTCTTGGGCAAAAATACATGAGCATCAAGCTAAACACAACGCTTTTTTTCTTAGTCCCTGAAAAGTTTACATTTTGGAGATACAAGGTTTTCAACAGCAACAGCGTTTTACAGAGTCTATGACTGCACTGATTGGTGGACAGGAAAGATGTCATATTTATGGCTCAATGGAAGGTATGGGGGACTTTCCAATCCAGTGTTTGATTTGTCTTATAATATGAGCAGCAACTGAACATTTGTTGGCCGATAAATATTGAAAATATTAGTTACACTACACATCTGCTGCATTTGTTTAGAACTACACAGCATTAAAATTCTTCAGATCACAGCACATCCCCCAGTCAGAGCTGGTTAATGTGGCCAGGGAAAGGGACGTTTGAGGCCCCCTGCTGGAGCTGCTACCTCCGCGACCCGACTACAGATAATCGGTTGAAGATGGATGGATGGATGTTCAGAGAGGATGGAAAGAAGGGTGGAGGGGCCGGTGGGGTGAGGAGGGAGGAGAAAGTGGAGAACGGTTTACTGGGGTTGGAGGCAAACGATTGGATTTCAGTAATGTAGAAGGACGTGTTAGCTGCTGACACAGCAGAGGTGTAGTTGGAGGGGAGAAGGCGGTAAGCAGTGAGGTCGTTGGGGCACTGATTTCCCCCATTTCCTCTCAGTTGCCCGAAGCTCTGCTCTGTGACTTTGCATGAGAAGAGCTAACAGGTTAAAAAACAACTATTGAGTACAGTAAACGAACCCTCAGAATCATTTAAGGGGTCAGAAGCGCTGCACACATTAACGGCACCAATGGGATCCCCTGGTTCACGTGAAAGAATGTACGAAATGAAAGGAAAATTGAACTACAAGTTTCATAAAGGTCGAGGGCTTGAAAAACAGAAAGGGTCTTTTTCGTCGCAGAATCTCTCTAACTCGTCTCTAACTCCAATTCTGACGATGTCATCGTTTATGCTCAACTATTTGACGAGTAGCCACCCGTTTCGTTCATCGCCACGTCGTGTGGATTCATTAACTGAGTGCTACTGTAATAGTGGGGCCCAGCCTCCGAGCCACGACCAAGATCCTGTGTAAATGCCACTGATTCACTAATAACTTCAAATAACTTATGTGTGGCCTGTGCGGGCTCAAATGGCATCATCACTCATCCTTACTCCCAGGCCAGGCCGTCCGCTCTTACATCACTTCCACAGTATAAAACCCAATCAGAGAAAGCCATTTTTCCAGCTAAGGGAATATGACTGCCATTACTGGGCAGAAAGTGCTGCGTGTGCAGGTACAGCGCATAGCCATACATAACGCCTATCAAACTGCTCGTTAATATTGCGAAGCTATTTCCAGCCCCCTTCAGGGGTTCTTGTGCCAACGTGCACTGTGGAGTGCAGGTGGGGATGGAGCCGGTGACCTTACTATCATGTCATCGCACTACATATCTGGACAGGATTTTGGAACTGTGGCCTGTTGTGTCATGACATTATGCTACATTCTTAAGAAACAATGGTGAGCCTTAGGTGACGATGGTGTGAACCTTAGTGGATAATAAATCACAGCTGTCTTGGGAGTTACACAACTTATTGATCAATAGCATTTACTCCCATCATCGCCCGGGGAACCGGTCCACAGCGGCATCATTAGCACACATTTGTGTCAGGACAGAGACAATGACTGCTAATAACACAAATATACAGTATGTTGCCCATCCCTCCACGGTGACGATCCTTTCCATTCACAATGCACTGCTGCATCAATTCTCATTGTGCGGGCTGCTTTTCTGAACGATGTTCTGTAGCTGCAGATTAACCAGACGGTAGAAGAGATGCACTGAAAAGTGATCCAATGTGACATTTTGCATGTTGGCGCAATGCCATAAAACCTGACTTCATGGTGACACTAGATGGTTTCCTTGTAGGCAGATGGGAACAAAAGATTGTAGAGAGAAAATAGGTGGGCTAGTTGTGCTTGTTCATCCGAGACACAACTGTCTAGGTATGTACATAGATCTGCTTGCTCTTGGTTTGAATCTATACCACCAGTTTTCACGTTTAATATTTAAACCATATATATATTTTTTCGTCAGCAGATCTGGAGATGTGATATTCTCTGTTGCTAGCTGAGATCTGAAAGAAAACCAAAATGCTGTAAAGGATACTACTGGTGATTTTAGTCATGATCATTCAGCCATGGTTGATCTAAGACCCCGTGAAAGAAATACAAGTGCAATAAAACAGAGATACGTAACCCTAGATAAAAGCCAGGCTAAACAGGTATGTTTTAAGTTTCTGTTAACATTCCCAGCCATCCTCAGATCCTCTGAGAGGCCATTCCAACATCTAGGTCCATAACTGCTAAAGGCCGCCTCACCAAGGGCCCAGATGACAAAATATTAATGTCTAATCTAATCCTAGATGCCTCCATTCTCAAAAGTTATTTCCAACTACATTTCTTACACTCACAGAGTGAAGTTTGACTTATGCATGGAACAAAAAGATCTTTGCATCTTTCATAACTCAAAATACAGGTATATTGTACTTAAATGGATACATACATTACTGAGAGATAAGATAAATTGCAGAACAGCTGGAAAACAAAATAATAACAATACAACATCAACCCTCCCACAGAGTAGCAGTAGAATACAAGGACAAAGATGGGACAATGAGTTTGAATAATTACCAGGTTATAATTTTAACTACAGTCTCACTGAACCACCTGATCTTTATTTTTGTATGTTCAAAAGGTTCAGTGTGAAGAAAGCGTCCTCTACTGTTTGAAAATTCTCTTGAGGAGAAATCAGCGCACAGTCCAGGGAGAAGCCGACTGAAGACAACACCATTGTGCCCCAGAAGCGAGAGCCGCCATATTGTGAAGCTATTTGACTTGCTTGCACACAGTGTCTCCTCTGTCTCCTCATCAATTCACACAGACTCATACCCTCTGTTCTCTGTAACATAGCAGAATGCCTCAGACAGGTAAGATACACCTGCTCTCCTCTAATCTCACTCGGTGCAGGTGCAGTAACATGATGCAGATCAGATTAGTCCATCATGTGTCTATGTTTCACACAATTGTGCCATTCATGATAATTATGTCCGTAAAGAAGTGGGACATTTACCGATCACCAATAAAACAATGCTTCTGTTTGAAAAGGGAAAAGTTAAGAACAGGGACACGTGCACAGATATACATACATGCACACATACCGAAAGATCATATATTTCACAAAGAGAGACGGAGACAAAGAGAGAGAGAGGGAGAGAAAATGTTTGGAAAAACTTTATTTTGATGTGTTACTTTATTTAGAGAATGCTTCATTGCAAGGTGTTGGGTTTTTTCCTCTATATCTCTGGTGGGATTTGCTGTTCTCCCAGGGCTTGTGCTCAAGCCCTGCTGTCCTTATCTCTAGCCAGAGCCTGGGATAGGACAGGCTAGGACATGCTGTCTTAGCTGGTCCTCTTTAGGCTTCATCCCACGTTGACCTGGGAATGAAAAGCATGGAGAGAGGCTCAGGGCTGTGTCCCCCTCTTCCTGACAGAGCTGATCTTTAATTCTGCTTTGCCTCTCCTCAGCTGTCAATCTGCTCTCCCTCCAACCGACAACTGCCTGCTTTTGCTATCTCCTAATTGTGTCTCTAAGCTTAAGTTTGTCATGACAAATTGGTGCATGGCATCTTGGCGGTTATGAGCACGGACAGCCTTGACTGCTCTGACTGCTCTGTGTCTTGCCAAGCGAATGCCTCAGAGAGACGCTGAGAGCAAGCACAAGCAAGTCTTCCTGACTTGTCCTGTGCATAAACTAGTTCTCTAGTCCTCTTGTTGAAATACAACAAACACAAGCATACTGTGGCACATGCTTAACAATATTTAAAATACCTAAAAGTAATGGACCCGTGCCAGAAGAAACTGGCAGGACACCTAGAGATTATATAATAATTGAACAAGTACTCAGGACAATAAGGGTAAACAGAAAGAGCATAAATAAATGTATCATTTTATAAAACAAATAATAAAGTGCACTGAAAATTATAATCCCAACAAGAACTCACCATATACAATAACCCATTTCAAGTTGATGTCACCTTTTAAAAAACCCATGGGCACCACCACCACCCATCAGTGTAATGTAAAGATCATGCCATTTGAGCTGTGTGAATGGTATTTCAGTCCTACCACACTTCTGAACCATCTGATTGGCTGGATTCTATGGTTTAGTTATGCTGATTGGCTTGTTGTCAGGCATTTTAAAAGATAATATTTACCCTTTGTTTACTCTTCAGCAACTCATTAGACTATCACTAACTTTCTATAACTCAGATATAACCCATTATATGATTATATATCTTGTTCGCTTGGGTTTCTTTTGGGCGCTCCTCCCATATTCTAAAGACATGCAAATCAGGTGGATAGGAAACTCTAAATTGCCCATAGTTATGATCGTCTATCTATCTGTGTTAGCCCTGTTATGGACTGGTGATCTGTCCTGGGTGTTTCCCTGCCTTTGGCCCAATGTATGCACTTCAAACCTCATACAGTCTCATGTAAAAGTAAAATGGGGTTTTCCAGATGACTGCAAATACAGCTAATTTGCACTTTTGTGGCCATTTGTTTCTCCAAAATAATTAGCTTAGTTAAATTAGTTAAATTGCTCAGCCTAAGTCACTGTGTGGTATCTGTCAGGGAGCCATGGTTGGATGGGAAATGGTTTGGAAGGAAAAAGGCAGCAGATCAAATGGAACATAGCGCCCGACAATGGAATCCCTGAATGCAATTAAGCAAAAGAATCACAATTCTCTGCAGTGAAAATGAATGTCCTGCTTCAGAAGATCCTCTCATTCATGCAGGGAGAAAGAACTTTAGAATACTGATAAAACGCTTTCGTTCCTCTTTGCTGGTAGCTCCAAGTATTGAGGGGGATTTCTGACTTTTATGAATTGCCATGCTGTAGCTGTGAACTGATTGAGTACATAATATTAGGAACACCTTCTTCATTCAGTTGCACTCTTATTTTCACCTTAGAAGATACTCTATGTTACATGACGGCATTTATCTATGTATTTCCCATCTTTGTGCGAAGTTGGCTGGTGGTGCGTCTCTACTTGGAATATCTTGTTCCATCTCCACCCATAGATCCTCAATTGGATTGCAATCTTACTGGGGAGGCCCCTGCAATAAGCTGAATTCACGGAATTGTGCCGTCAAAGTCCCCCAATTACAGAGCTCAGAGAGCACATCTTGTCAATTGGGAGAGACAAAGTATATCCAGAGCTACTCATACCAGATAGACCTAAGCTTACAACGTTAAGACAAGAAGAACATGGTCCAGTGTTTTGTACCCGATTGTAACCAGGTCCGGAGTGCGCAATTGCACTTCATTCTTCCATTTTCCATCATTTCCGTACTATATTATTGAGGGTTTGTTTACATTCTGCGAGAAACGTGCATACGTTCTATAATTTGATGTCTATGTGCTTGACACACCTACCAAATCGGCGTTGGCACCCACTACGCAACTTTGTTTGTCACCAAAATTAAGATCCCTTTAACTAACAGGATAGCCGCGACAGCAGAAGCAGACTTGAAGCTAATCTGACTATTAAAGTTTTGCATCCTTATGGCAGCAGGTAAATGCTGATGGTTTTATCTCAAATCCATGACTCCTGGCTTGCTAAGGGCCATCCACAAGGGACAACCAGAACATCTGTCCCGGTGGGACTACTCTAAATCACAAGTAGGGCCCATAATGTCACATTTGGTAATTTGGTTTCTATTTCCCCATGTCTATCCAGCTTGATATTGAACTATTGATCCAGCTTGAGCTATCCAGCATGGTTCCTTATTGGGAAATGTCCAATTTCAGTGAAATGTTGTCCTTACTGTCCAACTGATATATAGAAATGCACTTAAAACTCTCATTTTCTTTCTTCAATAAGGACCCTTACCCTGGCAAGCTTTCACTATAAATGCTCCAAAATCATCTCCATGGAAACCAAATACAATGACCAGTACTGATTTTTTTTCTTCTTCATTTAAAGCAGCTTATATATAGTCTATTCATGATCCTAAAATCTTTGCATTTTTCATGCAATTTTCACACTGGGGTTGGTGCTAGGGGTGTATTGATTCACCGATTCGAACTAACATGGCAGGCTTATTGTCTAAGATATGGCTGCATTGATTCAAACAGCTTGTATGGGGCAAAAGTTGGGGAGGGAATCGCAGCTAAATCAATGTGGGCTTCTCTCTATCGGAAAAGCCTGATATGACACGTGCATCTTTTTCATTTTCTATTTTAGCACTTAATAATATAATTTACTGCTTGTGTGTTTCTCCCCCAATGAATCAATATGCTCGCCTCTGCCATTGTTGTCAGCCACGTCACATGAC